>JAODAL010017841.1:0-76491 GCA_025379985.1 Phyllomedusa bahiana | reverse complement strand
TTGACGCAGCATCACGTAAATTTAAAAACAGTATTCTATATTCACCACGGTAAAATTTGAAAGGTGCAAAAATACCGTTTATTATATCAAAACATAACAGTTACGTGTTTTTTGACTTTTGCATACCCAGCTTTGTTCATTGAGCAGCATCTATGTAAATCTTAAAACAGCAATTCTATATTCACCAAGGTGAATTGAAGGTGCAAAAAATATGTTTATTATACCAAAACATAACAGTTACGTGTTTTTTTACTTTTGCGCACCCAGCATTGTTCATTGACGCAGCATCTACGTGAATCTTAAAACAGCAATTTCATATTCACCACAGGTGAATTAAAAGCTGCAAAATACCGTTTATTATACCAAAACTTTAACATTTTCGTGTTTTTAAATATTGCGCCCCCAGCATTGTTCATTGACGCAGCATCTACGAAAATCTTAAAAAAAGCAATTCTATATTCACCAAAGGTGAATTGAAAGGTGCAAAAAATATCGTTTATTATACCAAAACATAACAGTTACGTGTTTTTTGACTTTTGCACACCCAGCATTGTTCATTGAGCAGCATCTACGTAAATCTTAAAACAGCAATTCAAATTTTTCACCACAGGTGAATTAAAAGGGTGCAAAAAAATATCGTTTATTATCCCAAAACATAACAGTTAAACGTGTTTTTTGACTTTTTGCGCACCCAGCATTGTTCATTGCCGCAGCATCTACGTAAATCTTAAAACAGCAATTCTATATTCACCCCCGGTGAATTGAAAGGTGCAAAAAATATCGTTTATTATACCAAAACATAAGAGTTACGTGTTTTTTGACTTTTGCGCACCCGCATTGTTCATTGACGCGGGCATCTACGTAATCTTAAAACAGCAATTCTATATTCACCACAGGTGAATTGAAAGGTGCAAAAAATATCGTTTATTATACCAAAAACAGTTACGTGTTTTTTGACTTTTGCACACCCAGCATTGTTCATTGACGCAGCATCTACGTAAATCTTAAAACAGCAATTCTATATTCACCACAGGTAAATTGAAAGGTGCAAAAAATATCGTTTATTATATCAAAACATAACAGATACGTGTTTTTTGGAAACTTTTGCCCAGTCCAGATTTGTTGATAGACACCTTGCAGTTTAAATTTGAATCCAGCAATTTTGTTTTGATTAGAGGGATTTGAGAATAGCTGTGATTTGCCGTCTTTTAATAAGAGACTTTTCCCAAAACTATTCCATACCTTCTCAAATTATTATATTTATGAAAAATGGAGCAAAAAGCAGGTGGTAAGCGACCCAAAGGGGGGGGGTAGCAAAATGGGGAAAGAGGTAGGGAAGAGAAGGTGTCCTTCCCAGTGCGGCGAAAACACGCAGGGCCAGGGATCGTCCAGTTGCGGGCCCCGTCAGGCTGTCGTTGTGGGTCAGGGCCCTGTGAATTTTAAGAAACGAACATCGTGCCAATCTTCCTTCAGGGGTTTTTAATGAAAACCTTTGCATTTTCCAGTCTTACCCCCCTGTCCTCCCAGTCACGGCCAAAAATGTCGTCATCCCCTTCATCAGCATCCGTCCAACATGAAAAAGCCCAAAGTTAAAACTGTGTCCCCAACCCCCTGGGGAAAAAACCCCCATTTTTCCTGCGGCCCCTTTTGATGAAAAAATGGGGTTTGGGGGTCAAAAAAGGAATTTTTAAAAGTTTCAAGGGGTTTGATTTAGTCTGCTCTGACCCCCAATTTAAATGATGCCATCAGGGGGTTTGAAGGAAAGGCGGCCCAATCGGCAAAAATCCCCCCGGGGTGGGCCCAACGCCTTGCATTTCCCCCTTCTTTTGTAGCCCGCAGCTTTTGGGGGAAAGGAAAGTCAGGGACGACCAAGCCCCCTGGGGTTAAATGATGATGATGATGGGGACATTGCGGATCCACCCTGGTTTTCCCCCAAAAAATTTGTTTTGCAAAGCGTTCATCAGTGGCCGAGGAGGAAGACGAGGGGGGGTTAGTGTAAATACGGGTCCCCCCACAAAAAAAGGAGGGGCCGGTCGGAAGCCCGCGATTTGTTTCCCGCCAGCCCCGGTCAGCCCCAAACCCCACTCCTCGTTATCGCCGTCTAAAAGGTCCGGACCCTCTCAAGCCGGGGCCCTTCTTTGAAAAAAGCCTCTGATTCCCCCCGGATTTCATATGCCGCCTTTGCCTTTAAAGCAAAAGGGAGAGGAAGAAACTTAAGTGGTTAACCCCCCACCAACATGTCTGGGTTTCACATCCCGGGGAATGCATGATTTAAAAATGGGGGGAACATTTGGGCCCCAAAAAAGTCCGGGACCGACCCCGGGGCCCTTTAAAACCTTTTGTCCACCCTCTGCTCCGCCCTCCTCCTCCCCACCCCCAAAAGCTTTCCCTCGCTGCCCATGTTCTCAAAAGTCATGATCAGGGTTTTCAGCCCCCGTTGGGCCTCCCCCCGCCCCCCCCGGGAGAAACCACCAGTACCACCAGGGGCCCCCTTTCCTACCCCTTCTCCTTCCGCCAGTTTGACGAATGCACGCCTTTACAGGGGCCGTTTTGCAGCCAGCCTTCTGTTTTTTCGGGTTTTTGGGAGCAGAAGAAACCCCTTTAACCCAAAACCTTTAAAAAGCCAAAACCCTAAATTGTCGGCTTTGCCAATTTTTTTGGGCCCTTGGGGAAATTTTTTGCCTTTGTTGGTGGAAACAGATGGGTTCCCCCCAACGTCACGGCCCTCAAACCCCCCCCAATACCAGATGCCGGGGCAGGCATTTCTTTGCCAGAAAAGCCGTCCTGCCTGGCAGCCACGTGTATCTAAAAATTTCAAGCGGGGTTGTCTGCTTCTGTGTCCAAAAAAAAAGCCCAATCTCACCCCCGACACATGGACTAGTAAGCAGGGGCCCAAAGGCCCGCTTTTTCTCTGTGAACCCTCGGGGTTTTGAGTGGGTGGTGTCCCTGGGGGGACGGTGGCTTCGGGGCTCGGCCCCCACTCTTTAAAAACCCGAAAGGGGAATGGTGAAAGGGCCTTTCCCCCCCAATGGTTCTGGTGGAAATTCACGTGCCCAAAAGGACACCAGGCCGTGTTTTTTTTTAATCTGTCTTGGGGGCCGCCCAAACCAAAAGGTCAGGAGCTGTGGACGGCTCTAAGAAAAGAAAAAACGAGCGTGGCGGGGTTTGACAAAAACCTTTGGGTGCCAGGCAAGGTGGGTGCCGGGTAACGGGGGACCGGGGAAATCTGTGGCCGCCCTTAAGATCGGGGGGCGGGGCCCACATTCCCTTGCCTGGCACAGGGCATAAAACCTTGTCGCCCATAAATTTCTAAGGGGTTTACCCGGGTTTCTGGATCCCAGTTTGAAGAAGGCTCGAGTTTTGAGTTCGCATTCCCCCGGGTTCGCCCCCTGCTTCTTTCCCGCCTGGCTGCTTTTGCAAGGTAAAGCTGGGCCTCCCTGTAAAACCGTTTCATTGTTGACATGGCAACACATGGAATTCCCCCCTTTCCACATGCTCCACGAAATTTTGGCAGAGCGGGAATGCCATTACGCAGTTTCGAAGTGACACATGGCCTGAAAAAAGCCCGGCGGGACCGGGCCCCCCCCCCCCCCCCCCCCCCTTGAACCACCCAGAGTGGAGGCAGGGTGAAAGAGTCCCGCACCAAACCCCTTGGGCCCGTTTTGAAGAAAGGGCCCCAAAAATTTGGGCAGTGCGGGAACCCAAAGCCCTTGTCAGCATGAGCATTGTGGTGATCTTGTTCCCCGGAAAAGATCGTTGGACACCTTTAAACAAAAAGGTTTCCCCCCCAGGCGGAGGAGGAGACGGGACCAGATGCGGACACGGAGCCTTTCTCTCCGGGTTTAAATTCCCCAAGGCCCCCCCAGGTTTTTACAAATTTTTTTTGGTCTTCTTAGGGAGTGGTTTGGGGGGGCCAGAAACTTTGTGCAAAGGTGGCGCATCAGGGTTAAAGGGTTTCATATCTCAGGAAAATCGGGCTGTGTTGAAGCTGTTTCCAGGGCCGGGGAGGAGGGGGAGGAGGAGGAATTTCCCAGGGCCCCCCGGGTGGGTTTCCGGGCGTCCCTTTCCCTTTGGGAAAAAGGGGTTTGGGGCGAATTTAGGCGGGGGAGGGAAAAATGAGGAAGGAATTTAGTTTGCTATTGCCCCTCGGGCCCCGAGGCTTGGGAAAACCCAAAGGGTCCATCTCTAATGAGTGCTTTGGTGCTCCATTTTCCTTTCCCAAAATGATCCTGCATTAAGGCCATTTAAAATGAACAACAGTTAATGGGGGGGCCCCCTTGGATCCCCGGGGACAAAAACAAAAAACCCCAGCCTTTCCCTTCCCCCACCAAATAGAGAGTAAAAAGCAGGAAAAGGGACCTTGCTTTATTGATCAAAATGGGGGAAAATTGGGTTGCATTTTGCTTCACCTTCCCAAATTTTCACGGGGGGAAAAAATCAGCGACCCTGACAGCAGTTTGAGTTTCCAAGTTGGCGTAGCCCGGCCCGCAGCAAGGAAAAAGGCAGAAGGGCCCAATGGGTGCCTTGGCCCAAACTTTGTTTACCCCCTCACCAAAAGCATTTCAATGCAGGGCACACATCCAAAAACACAGGATCAGTTAAGGGTCATGGTGATGACTATTGCGTCTCAAACACCCATGTTTTTGGGATGTGTTCCCAGACCCAATTTGGGCTTCTGGGTATCCAAAAAGGGACGAAAGGCCCCCAGTGGCCCCATCACGGGCCCTTGAGGTGTTTTTCCCGCCCACAGCGCCCCGCGTTTTAAACTGGGGCGGACCTTAGCACAGTGGGGGGGGAGTCATTTTCAGACAAAACGCAAAACCCGGCCCTTTCCCCCAAAATAATTTTGGATCTTTTACTTTTATCCCAAGGGTGAATAGGCATGGATCTCTGTTTATTTGTTTGGGACCAATTGCCCAGGTCAACCCATTGTTGGCGGTCCCACTTCACATTCCTTTTAAAAAAGGGAAAAGGTTTCCCCCTGAAAAAAAAAATTTTTTTTTAAAAAAGATTATTTCTTACTGCAATTTTTTTTTTCCCCTTTTCCCCAAAATTCATTTTGTGGTTTTTCTGTGAGGAGCTGTAAAAGACGCAAGGTTTTATGACAAAACCGTATTCCATTTTTTCCCCCTTTATTTTAAAAAGTTTTTTGCAAATTTTAAAAAGTTTTGGGGGTTATGTTTTCTGGGGAGGTACAGCTATAATTATGGTCCTTTGGAAAAAGGAAAAAAGTGGCCCTTTTGTGGCATTTCTCCCTCAAAATTTTTAATAGTGGCTGAGAAAATCATATTTATAATTTTTTGGGGTCATGTAAACTGTGAGATACGCAATAATCATTGGGCCTTTGGAACAGAAATGTGGCTTCTAAGTGGATTTCTCCCCCCCAAATTTTTAACAGTGGTGAGAAGTTTATTTTTTTTAATTTTTTGGGGCATGCTGCGTTGAAAAAGCCCGCAATACTTTCAGGTTCCCATTTTAAAAATTTGTTTTCTAAAAGACATTTGTTTTTCACAATTGCCAAAGTGGCTTTAAGGGGCATGCCCTTTTAAATTTTTTGGGGGCCCCTTTTTTCTTTGAAATGCAGCAATACTACCGGTCCTATTCGAAAAAAAAAGTTTTTCTTTAAAAGGGCATTTTTTTCTTCAAAAATTGTCAAAAGTGGCTCATGGGTCTTTCTTTTTAAATTTTTGGGGGGGCCCTTTTTCGTGACATGGCTATACTACAGGTTCCCCATTTTAAAAAAAATGTTGTTTCTAAAGACTTTTTTTCTTCACAATTGTTTCCAAAATGGCTTTAAGGGTCATGCTTTGAATTTTTGGGGGGATTTTTTCTGTGACCCCTGCAGCTATACTACAGGTCCTATTCTAAAAAAATGTTTTTTCTAACAGGGCATTTTTTCTTCACAATTTTTCCCAAAATGGCTCAAGGGTTTATGCTTTTTAATTTTTGGGGGCATTTTGCTGTGAGATGAGGGGTTTTTTAAAGAGGTCCCCATTCTAAAAAATTTTTTGTTTCTAACAGACATTTGTTCTTCCCCAATTGTCCAAAGTGGTTTTTAAGGGTCATGCTTTGAATTTTTGGGGGCATTTTGGGTTTTTTGGGACATTTCAGCTATTACAAAGGGCCCATTCTAAAAAAATGTTTTTTTCTAAAAAGGGCATTTGTTCTTCACAATTTTTCAAGAGTGGGTCAAGGGTTTTGGTGGGTGTCAGAAACAGGAATAGGTTTGGGGCAACTGTTAAGGGGCGCTATTTCAAAATTTACCTTTTTATTTGCCCAAAATCTTTAAAATAGCCCTCAATCCCTGTATTGAGACAAAACCCCTTTTTTTTTTTTAAAAATGAAAAAAAGGGGAAACAAAAGGGCATGGTGGGATTCCCATCCTTTTTAAAAAAGTGTTTTCTAGAATTAAAGTACTAAAAAAAATTGTTGGGACAAAATAGCCCGTTAAAAAAAAAATTTCCCCTGAAAATTTTAAAGGGGGGAAGGGCGGAAAAAATTGACCAGATGTAGGTTATTCAGAGGACATGGGGTATGGGGGCACGGACAGGAACAAAATTTCAGAGCCATTTCCTCCCGCACGTTGAGTAAAATGAGGGAAAAAAAAATGCCCAAAATAAAAGGGGACCTGGGTGTAACAGGAGGTTTTTAAAACCCAGTATTTCCCAAAATGGGAAAATTTAAATTTGGGCCCCCAATCATTTCGGAGGACAAACGCTACCCAAAAGGGATTGGGTGTGTTTTCTGAGGGGAAAGGGTGGAGTTCCAATTTTCCCCTTCCGCACTCTGCTTCAGCCCCGACAAATTTTCGTTTTTCTGCGTCAACCCGGGCCCTTTTTAAACCCGCGTTTTAATAGGGTTTACCCGGGAAACCAGCCTGGGGTCTCACCGAAACCCCTTTAACTCCCGGGCCCCGGGTCATGCTGTGGCCAGGGGCCCGATATAGTCAATGTCCCGTGAAAAAATAAAATGGTGGTTTGAAAGACCCCCTTTTTCCGGCACTTTTTAAAAAGTGGGGGTTTATTTCAGGTTTGGGGCTTTATGCTGTGGGCCCCGGACAGGGTTTTTCAAAGTCCAGTTCAAGTTTAAGGGTTTATGGGTCAAATTTATACTGCCCTTTTGGCCCCTTTTCAATTTTTGGGTGATGCAGGTTTAAGGGTCAGGCTGTGGGTTTCAAGACAGGGTTTGTGAATGGTCTGTGACCCTTTTTTTTTGTGATTTTATAAAAATTTAAAGGGGTTGTAAGATGTTTGCACGGGATCCCTTTGGGCTGTTGTGGATGTTTTAAATTTCTTCTCCAGCCTTGTTTGGGGGTAAAATAAGGTGTTGTTGTCTCCCATAGACTTTAATGGGTTTAAACGCTCATAATCGTCGTTTACTATGGGAAAAATCTTATCGATAGCGGGCCCCCACTATTGACTATCGATCGAATTTCGGGTAGCCAAGCAATCGCCTCAACAATACTGCAAGCAAATTTGCTGAAAAGACCCCCGTTGGATCCGCAATGTCGGCTCAAATCCCTTTTAACACAGGTGACTTCGTCGTCCTGACATTCTGCATCCAGGAGCTGCGGGCTACAAGCAAGAGGGACTGCAAGGCGTTGCCGACCGCTCGGGATTTTTGCCGATTGACCAGCTTTCTTCTCCTCCTCTAATGGCATCAGTAACTGGGCGTCAGAGCAGAGAAAATAATACTTTTTGGCCACTTGAAATTTTAACCTGCCTACACACCCCAACCGCATTTTGTCATCAAAGAGGTCTACAGAAAATGTATTATCCACAGTGGTGGGTACACGAGTTGACATTTGGGCTGCTTCATGTTGGACGGATGCTGGTGATGCTGATGACGACATTTGTGGCCGTGACTGGGAGGACATGGAGGTAAGACTGCTGGATGCAGGTTGCATTAACCATTGAAGGACAGATTGGCGACGATGTTCGTTACTTAGATTCACAGGGCCCTGACCCAGCAATGACAGGCCTGACGGTCCTGCAACTGATGATCCGCTGGCATGCGTGTTGTCGAAAGCGCTGGAAGCAGCACCTTCTCTCATACCTCTACCTCCATGTCCTACCCCCCTCTTTGCTCGCTTACCACCTGAATTTCGCTCCATGTTCAGAAATATACAAATTTGAGAAGGTATGGAAGAGTTTTGGAAAGTCTCTTATTAAAAGACGGCAAATCACAGCTATTCTCAAATCCCTCAAATCAAAAAAATTGCTGGATTTAAATATAACTCAAAGTAGACACAAGTCAACAAAGCTGGCCTGCGCCAAATGAAAAAACCATTCTGAAATGTATTCGGAAAAAAGGTATTTTTTGGCACCTTTCAATTCCCTGTGGTAACACACAATTCAAAATTTAAAATTTTAAATGCAGGTGGGTCTATAACAAATCGGACTGGGGGAAAAGTGCAAAAAACACGTATTGTAATGTATTGGGTAATAAAAGGTATTTTTTGGCACCTATCAAATTCACCTGTGGGACTAAAAAATTGCAGTATTCAATTTAAGTGCAAGGTGCCTCAATGAACAAAGCTGTAGGCACCAAAGTCAAAAAACACGTATCTGAATGTATTCGGATAATAAAAGGTATTTTTTGGCACCTATCAATTCACCTGTGGTAACTACACAATTGCTGGATTCAAATTTAACTGCAAGGTGGCTCTATCAACAAATCTGGACTGGGCAAAAGTGCAAAAAAACACGTATCTGTAATGTATTCGGATAATAAAGGTATTTTTTGGCACCTATCAATTCCCTGTGGTGACTAAAAAAATGCAGTATTCACATTTAAGTGCAAGGTGCCTCAATGAACAAAGCTGTAGTGCACCAAAGTCAAAAAACAAGTATCTGTAATGTATTTGGATAATAAAGGTATTTGTGGCACCTATCAATTCACCTGTGGTAACTACACAATTGCTGGATTCAAAATTTAACTGCAAGGTGGCTCTATCAACAAATCTGGACTGGGCAAAAGTGCAAAAAAACACGTATCTGTAATGTATTCGGATAATAAAAGGTATTTTTTGGCACCTATCAATTCACCTGTGGTGACTAAAAAATTGCAGTATTCACATTTAAGTGCAAGGTGCCTCAATGAACAAAGCTGTAGTGCACCAAAGTCAAAAAACACGTATCTGTAATGTATTCGGATAATAAAAGGTATTTTTTGGCACCTATCAATTCACCTGTGGTGACTAAAAAATTGCAGTATTCACATTTAAGTGCAAGGTGCCTCAATGAACAAAGCTGTAGTGCGCCAAAGTCAAAAAACACGTATCTGAAATTTATTCGGATAATAAAAGGTATTTTTGGCACCTATCAACCTGTGCTGACTTGCTGGATTCTAATTTAAGTACAAGGTGGATATATCAACAAAGGTGGAATGGGCAAAATTGAAAATGAACACCTATCTGAAATGTATACTGATAATAAAAGTGGAGTTTTGCATCTAACAAAGAGACCTGCAGTTACAAGAAAAGATGTGTATCCTATAAGTTCAGGCTGCCCAATATCCAGGAAATATTTCAATAGAAAACTGTTAATAATAAAGCTATTGCAATGTCTACACTAAGTCTTGGTGAACTTTATCCAGTATTCTTTATAGAGCTTGTCTGTGTTCGCCCACGGGGCCCCCCCTCCGCTCCCCCCCCCCGTGACTTTACAGCAGTAGATGCTCCTTTAAAATTCTCTACCTAACTATATAAAATCTTCCAATCTCTAATCTAACTAAGTTGTAAGGATCACAGCTAATAGTAGAGGTTTCTCTGTGAAGAAATATAATAATTTCGCTGAGCTGTTTGGACACAAGCAGAGCGCACGTCCTTCTGCTCTGAGACGCTGAGAGACACTGAGGCTGAACAGGAAACGCTGTTCTATGTAAAACGAGGTCATGTGATTTTTCCAGCCAATCGCAACCATACACATCCCAGTCATGACGTCGCACACACATCTCACCCTGTAATCAATTCTGTAATCTGATTTGCTGGCCGCCAAAATTACAGGAAGCACCGAAAAGGCGCGATCTTAATAGATGATGCACAGATTTTAACCTAAATTATCGCATGATCTAAAAAATCCGATCACCATAAAAACTGTGCCGATTTCAACTTTGTCGATAATAATCGCTCAACACTACCAAAGAGCTCAATTTTTGTCTCTTCTGACCGCAGCACCTTTTCCCAATCACTCACAGAATCATCCAGGTGTTCATTAGAAAACTTCAGACAGACCTACATATGTGTCTTCTTGAGCAGGGGGACCTTACGGGCACTGTAGGATTTTAAAACACTATGGCGTAATGTGTTACCAACCGTGTTCTTGGTGACTGTGGTCCCAGCTGACTTGAGATCATTAACAAGTCCTTCCCGTGTAGTTCTAGGTTGATCTCTCACCTTCTCATGATCAAGGATACCCCACGAGGTGAGATTTTGCATGGTGCCCCAGATCGTTGACGGTTGGAAGTCATTTGGATTTCTTTCATTTTCTTACTATTGCACCAACAGTAGTCTTCTTCTCACTCAGCGTCTTACTTGTGGTTTTGTAGCCCATTCCAGCTTTGTGCAGGTCTACAATCTTGTTCCTGACATCCTTAGAAAGCTCTTTAGTCTTTCCCAAGTTGTAGAGGTTAGAGTCTTACTGATTAATTGATTCTGTGGACAGGATTCTTTTATAAAGGTTAGTATTTAAGAAAACTGTCTTTAATGCAAGTAACAGGTTGATTAGGAGCATCTAACTGGTCTGTAGGAGCCAGAACTCTTAATGGTTGGTAGGGGATCAAATGCTTCAAATATCTCTCAGCAAAATGCAAACAAATTTCTATAATTTATACAACGTGATGTTCTGGATTCTATTTTGGATCTTCTATCTCTCAATGTTGAAATTAACCTACCCTTAAAATTATAGACTGTTCATGTCTTTGTCATGTCTTACAAAATCAGCAAGGCATCAAATAATTATTTCCTTCACTGTATTAAAAGTTCAAATCACTCACTTTTGCCATTTAACAAATAAAAAACATAAAATAATTTAAAAAACTTACACATAACTGGTATCGTCACATTCGAAAAAGTCTGATCTATTAAAATATAACATAATTTATCCCGTACGCTAAACACCGTAGAAAAAACAATTCAACTTTATCTAACTTTTTATAAAAACTATTGATTGACTTATTTTATATTAATATTCTATGCCAAACTTCTGGTGCAATTTTGGTGCATTTTAAGTCTTGCCCCTATGAGATATGAGACCCCAAAACAGTCTTAAAAATATATTAAACATCCCTAAAATGAAATACACCAAATTTTGACAAACTCAGTAAATTGGCCCGTAAATGTTTATCTAACATAACATTCAAAATGGTATTCATTTAGTTCTATAATGCAGTTTAAACATAAAGGGAACCTGTTACATAGGTTTCTGCCATCCTTGCTGACGACAGCACAAGCTAGTGTCAGACATGCTGTTCCAGCCGTGTTCCCCTTATTCTGTAAGATGCAGCAGTTTAAGAGCATTTAGTGCTCAAAACTGGCAGAGATGAGTCCAGCTTATTCATGAGCAGGTGTTTGCCCCGCCCACCCACGGATAGCCTGGCCCCCTCATGGCTGATTCATCCTATTACTTTGAATAGGGAGAGCTTTGGAATAAACAGCAGATGGGAGGGGTCTAGCACAGTTTATTAATACACTTGACTCACCTCTGGCAAAACAAGCTGCAAAATGCAAGATTTGAGTAGTAAATGCTCTGAATCTACAGCATCTTACAGAATAAGGGACACAACGTTGAAAACAGTATGTCTGTCACTAGCTTGTGATGTCCTCAGTGAGGAAGGCATAATCTATGCAACAGGCTCCATTTAACCCCTTAACACTGAGGCCTATTTTTTTTCCTTTTTTGTTGTTCCCTCCCCACCTTCCCAGAGCCGTAACTTTTTATATTTTCCCATCTAAATAGACATATGAGGGCTATTTTGCGAGAGAAAAGATTGTAACTTTTTACATTGAATTTTTTTTTTTATGTTTTTATTCATATTAACCACCTAGATATACTGGGAAACTGCCAAAAAAATCTAAGTGGGGCAAAATGTGGAAAAAAAAACTTACTTGCACCATGTTTGCGGGAGTTTTGTTTTTACGGCATTCAACCTCTGGTAAAAATGATGTGTTATCTGTATTCTACAGGTTGATACGAATCCGGCAATACCAAACATGTAAGATTTCCATTATGTTTTGCTACCGTTAAAAAAAAATGTCAAACATTTTTGAACTTTGCGCCATTTTCTGCAACCAATAACTTTTTTGTACTGAAATCTTTGGACCAGAGTGAGGGGCATTTTTTGCAGGCTGAAGTGTGCTTCTTATTGCTACCAGTTTGGAATACAGCGACAATTTTGGCCTTCACAATGCTTCCAGCTGTCATTTTAAGTGATCTGGGCCCTGCAATTTTGCCGCAGGTGCCCCAATCAAAGTGAGGGAGGTGCGCTGCAATCCTGCTACAAAGTCCCTTACCGGCATTAGGACATCCTCATACGTCCAATGTTGGTAAGGGGTTAAGGACAATGCAGTATTTAGGGACACTTGGTTTGTAACCAGAGCAATTCATTTTACAAACAATCATTTAGCATGTGGGAAAATACATTATAACATTACAAATGAGTCAGCATGTGAACATATAACATTTTAGCAAGTTAAGGGTGTGTCCACATCAGAAAATTAAATTAGACAAGAAATATTACTGATTACAGCAGAATTTGGTTATATGTTATCACTTAGGAAGTATTGAAGCAGATGATAGAAAATTCTACTTCTTTCCAAATATAAAAGTTTCCTACAATCGAATAGTAAACACATTCAGTCTCAGGAGTCTTTAAGTTAAGATAATATATTTATTTTTTACGCTTCTTGTCATCATTCTTAGCCTCTAAAATAATATTTGTGTGTTCCCATAATAAGCTTATCATCCCCATCTCTGTTTTATTTGATTACTTGATTCAGTTCCTTCATTTGTTATTTTGCTTGGCTTAGGCCAAGTACTTATGCTGCAGCAGACACTGATATCTGAAAACACACCTACACGATGTTGGCGGGGTTTTTTAAATCAAAGTTTAACTGGTTACAACCAAAACCATCTAGCCATTAACATGATTGAGACCACTACAAAATTATATTCCCCTAGAAGTATTGCCCTTTTGCCAAAAAGAGCCTGTAATGTGGCATTGTATACTCATCCAGAATCCATCAATAACTGATGCATAAGCCTCCAAAGCATACAGAGATAAGGTGGGGCCCCATAGAAGTCCAGGGTTGCAATAATATTATACTTGCCAACTTTTGAAAGTGGCCTGTAGGGAGACTGCACAGCAAGCAGCCAACCAGAATTTGCACCTACCACACCTCTTTATAACAAGACACGCCCTTTTCACACAAGTTACACCTATTACAGACAACTGTGTAACAGCTCTGGAAGAAAGCTTATTCAGCAGTTTGCCATCACCCAGCTTTCCTAGATGTTGGATAGCCTATTCACCATTCAGGAATGCTGGGAGATTATGCAAATCTGTGCCTGAACCTAAATCATTACACGACTACCAATATTATTCTATACAGTGATCATATAGTGGTAGATACCAGTGTATACAGGCTCTGCAGACTATAACGTCAACCATACGTGGACATATATAGTGCGCTGATACAGTGTTCACAGCTTCAACAGATGTATTATATGTGATTACAGTGTAGTTGTATCCAATGTCTCACAGGTGAAGTTTTATGCATACGTCGAAACCACCACTGATTGCTATCAGTGAACAGCACAAATCCCGCACGCATATTCTCTCTCTCTCTCTTTCTTTTTCTCGGTCTCTCTCGGTCTCTCTCTCTCTCTCAATCCCTCTCTCTCTCGATCTCTCTCTCTCTCGATCTCTCTCTCTGGATCACATGCAATGAGGCGGAATCTGACTGTCAAGGGGGAACAGTGTTTATAAAAAACGAACATAAAGGATCTGTGAAAAAACAAAAGCTTTGAAATGACATCCAATTGCAAAGTTGCTTGTTTTCACTGTCCCATTATTCTGAACATCATTTAATGTAATGAGAAAACCCCTTTAAGTTTGGCTGTAACATTTAAAAATGAGAAACAGATCAATGGATATTAATACTTTTGCAAACAACTGTATGACTGTTGTGGGTTTGAAGTGACAACACGTTTCTTACATGCAACTTAAAGGAGTTGCTCCATCATAGACATTTATAGCATATTGATAGGATATGCCCTCAATGATTGATAGGTGTGGGTCCCATGTCTAGTACCAGAACCTATCTTTAGAATGAGCCCTAAAACCTCTTCATTTTGAGTGGAGAGTTGGCTTAGGAGGGATAAATTATCTCATTGGGGAGAGGCACCTTGTCGGCGTGTGAAGATTTATTATCTTTTACACTCCACTGGGTATTTTAATATTTCAAAAGTCTTTATGGAACGAGAGCTGAACTCTCTGACACCATCTTTTGGATGTAAAAATCCTCAAATCACATGTGACTCACTGAGCCTTGCCAACCGAGTATAAAGTACACTAGCTAGAAAACAAAAAAAAAACCTGTAACTGCAACAGAGGACGATTAAAGTGTCATCAGAAAAAGATTTATTGTTTAACTCATGTTTTCATGTTAATCACAAAATTTCCATAGCATTATTAATATATTTAAAAAAAATCTGAAGTCCTGCAGTTTTAATTTTGGCCACTAAACCTAATAATATTCTGACACTTCTCATTCTGTGGAGAAAACTTTTCAGTAGTCTGCTCATTATTAGCATAGGCAGAGTTACACTGAAAGGAAACACCAATGTGTATAGATAACATAGGATTCACAATGCTCAATATAAGATGGTAACAGCTCCCCCTCTTTCCTTCTCTGTACAGTGATTTCTTCCCACGCCACACAGCAAGTCAATGATTTTGCTTCTTTTCACCATTTAGGTGCTGTAAAGCATCTCTCTAAATGCTGTTACAAGCACTTTAGGGAAGATTTCTGTTCCTATATTCATATACAGAAAAGAGAATTAAAATATCTACAATCAGAAAATAAAAACAGCTAGGAAGAAAATAATAAGTATCAGTGTCTTGTTTTACTTAGTAGAAAAAAATGGCGATTCCCTTTAATTGCCATTTTAAATGTAGCACCTTACTTTTTGAATAAAAAAACAGCCAGTTGCTCTTCTAACAGACTCTCTGCCAACCTTGCTGATGAGATTAAATTAGACTCTGTTCAGACTGCATATAAGCCTTCTGTCCCAGGAATACATTGGGAGAATTTTGCAATGCATCCATTTAACAAAGGGCAGCACTGTATGCACATGTATAAGCTTATAGTGGCATAGTTTGAAATTAGTTTCTGTATAAAAACAAAAAAAACAGGGAAAAATGGAGGACACTGGTCAGTGTTTTATGCTTCTCCACTATTCTCCCTTCTTTTTATCATCATACGATAGGAATGGAATATATGTATTTTTAAGATAATCCTCCTTTACACACTACATTCAGTTTAGAATATATACTGTATGCATTTATAGATTTATTGGTGTGTGTATACATAGAGTATTAAGTTCATGATTATTGATTTATTAATTGTATATTGGGGGTTATACATCTGTCATTTCTTTTTAGTGGATTTTTTATGTATATTGGTATCATATATTGGAAATCCAGAAGTTCTATTTTTGGATGCTAATTAATGCTTTCACCTTCATGAGTTTCATTTTATTTGTACATGATTTTAAAATATAAATTAAATATTAGTTATGGCCTGCTTTTGATTTTGGGAGAGCTTATTAAAGATGGCATCATTATTTAAAGGAGAAAATCCCATTTTGGTTCTTATGACACAGAAAGAAATGATGTTTTAACCCCTTCCCAACATTGGACATACCTGTACGTCCTAGTGGGAAGTGACTTTCCGCAAATGAACATACAGGTACATCCTGGACATCATGCTAGTTTTCAGCGGGGCCCACACAAACGCAACATGGGACGAGCTGTATATTATAAGCTGGCCCCATGCTGCATTGCTCCAATTAACTCCTTAGCTGTTGCGATCAACCCCTGTCTGGTTCGGAGCCCCCTCTAACAAAGGCTTACAGGTTGTCCGTGACATCACTATGCCTAGCCGCGCGTTGTGGGCACGGCCAAGCATAGTGTTTAACAGTTGCCATGGAGAGCAGTACACAATAGTACTGCTGTATACTGCTCTCCATTGTAACAGTGATCTGAAAAAGTAAAACAAACGTAAAAAAGTACATAAAGAGTAAAAAAAGTAAAACACAAAAACTAAAATAAAAATACGTAAACTGCCATTTTCTCCTTTCCGAACGCCAATCGCCTCAAAAAATATCTAAAATAAATAAAGTACACATATTTGGTATCGCCATCAGTGCCACAAATGACTACCCTTATTAAATCTGTTATGTTTTAAAACCCCAACGGTGCACATTTTAAAAAAACTGTCACCGAAGCAATCACAGAAACAGACAGTCACCGAATTGCGATTTTCGTTCATCCTGCAGCCACATAAAATAGATTAAAAAGCGATCAAAAACTCATATAAATGCCAAAGTGGTACCAATAAAATTGTCAGTTCATCCCACAAAAAAAACCTTATATAGATTCATATATGAAAAAATAAAAAAGTTATGGCTATCAGAAGATAGTGATGCATAAATACTGTTTTACACAATACAAACACTTTTTTTAAACCACTTCAACATAAAAACAATGATATAAGTTGGATATTGCCATAATCATATCGATCCACTGACTAAAATTAACTTGTCACTTATACTGCACGGTGAGCACTGTTAAAAATAAAAAACAAAAACACTGCTTGGATCGCAGTATTTTTTTCACCTTGCCACCAAAAAACGTATTTAAAAGCGATAAAAAAGCCTTGTCCCCCCAAAAATGATACCAATAACCAAAATGTGAACTCAATCCACAAAAATCAAGCCACTACACAGCTCTCAGACTATGGAGATGCAAAAACTTGTTTTCCCCTTTGAATAAAATGTTTTATTGTGTAAAAGCAGTAAAACATAAAAAAATATACATATTTGGGTATAGCTGTAAATTGTATCAACCTGCTGAGTAAAGCTAGCATGTCATTTATACCACACTATACCACACGGTGCCTGCTGTAAAAAAATAAAAAAAACACTACCAGGATTGCTGTATTTTGTTCAAAACATCTCAGAAAAACCTTGATAAAAAGCAATTAAAGCAGATATAAAGATCGGATGGCACAATACATACATTAATCATCCTGCCAAAAACAAGCTCTTGATCAGCTCCAAATACAGAAAAATAAAAAAGATATGGCTGTCAGACTATGATGACATAAAAAAACAATTTTTTTATAAAAGCATTTCAATTGTGTAAAAGTAGTAAAACATAAAAACCCATATAAAAGGTATATCATTGTAATTGTACCAACCAGCATAGTAAAGTTATCCTGTCATTTATACCACATGGTGAACGCTGTAAAAATGAAGCCCCAAAACAATGGCGGAACTGTGTTTTTATCCCCATTTTCATGGACCAGTGCTAAAAGAACTATGGAACGCCCAAAATGCATAATATAACTCTAAATGAGATCCATGAGGGGTCTTGAATCCAAGATGGGTTGACTTCTGGATGGTTTCACCTGTTCTAGTACTTTGGGAGCTTTGTAAATGCAACATGGTCCCACCAAAATCTGTGTTCCAAAAGCCAAATAGCGCTCCCTCCGTAGTATGCCCTGCCATGAGCCCAAACAGAAGTTTGTACCCACATATAGGGTATTGCCTAACTTGGAACAAGTTGCGTAACAAATTTTACGGTGCTTTTTTTTTTTTTTATTTTTTTTTTTCACCCCCACCCACACCCACACCCCACCTTTTTTCAGGATTCTTGTAAAAATTAAACAATTTCAGCTAAAATTGCTGATTGTTTTAAAAAAATAAAGTCTAACATTAAAAACATCTATGAAACACCTGTGGGATTAAAGGGTGTAGTTTCCAATATAGGGTCTTTTTAGGGGTGTTTATTAAGTTTAGCATTTGGGTTTCAAACCTGTAAGGGCCCTAAAAAAATAACCCCAAAAGTCCATGGGTGTTTTCTCCTACTCTGGGCTTGTAGGATCAAATACCACTGGGGCCACATATGGGATACTCTCAAAATGTAAACAGGGGGAATCTATTTTGATTTCTTTTCCAGGTACAAAATGTGCAGTGGAAAAGGATAAAAATTTATAATCTAATTTAAAATTTCATTTCCCATTTTGCTTTAATTTCTGTGAAAAAACCAAAGGGGTAAAAAAACTTCCTAAATGCGTTTTAATACTTTAAAGCAGTTTTCCACAACTCCCCCCCAAAGGGGCCTACCAACAGTTATGTTTTCAAAATCTCCCCGAATGCACTGACATAAATTAAAAACTGGCAGCATATTAAATATTTTGCAATGCAAAGGAAAACCAAAACATAACTGTTGGGGGGCATTGTGGAGGGGAGTTAGGGACCCGGTTTAAGGAGAAAGTTTCTTAGGGTTCTTTTAGCCCTCAAAACCAAGTCAGAACTGAACTGGTCCCTAAATAGTCTATGTTTCAAATTTTCTTGAAAATGTGGAAAATTACTACTAAATATCTATGCCCCCTAATTTTGTCAAAAAAAATAAAAAGACATTTAAAAAACCTATAGTAGACCTATGGCAGTAAACCTATGCAAACCTACAGTAGAGATATGGTAGATGCTAGTTATAAACTATTTTGTGTGGAATAACAATCTTCTCATCGAACTTTTTTTAACTTTGAAAATGGAAAAATTTTTTCAAAATGTTCACAAATTGATTTTTCAAAAAAAAAACAAGGATTGTATGGACCAAAAAATGAATTACTTACTTAAAGGGCAATTGCATGAGTAAACATTCTTTCTAATCACATGGAGGTAAAAATATCAAAAAATTTTTTCTCAAAATAAAGGACTGTCAGTTTAAAAAAAGGGGCCTGGGGAAAAAGGCAAAAAATGGTTTTTGGGGGCAAGGGGAAAAAAATCTTCCTTTTCACCAAAAATAAAAGTTTCCCAAAAAAAGAGTACACCTTTAATTAATTTTTCCAGGGGCTAATTTTATAATAAGTTATAGACAGTCCGGAATATGTATCTGGCTTATCTTTACAACAGTAATTTTTTCCTGCTATTTTTTGCTCAATAAGACTATCAGGGTTAATATATCTTGTGCTTTGCTGTCTAGAAAACCTTTATTGTCTGCTATTACAGATTTTTAACATTTTTCAAGGGATCAATTTTCTGGATTTGTATGAGAAACTCAGACAGAAATCTGTGATCGGTGAAAACATAAGACATGCTAAGGCTTTAGTTTAGTGAATGTGGTGTGTGGCTTTATGCCCAGATCATAACATTTTATTGTAAAAGACTAAAAGTTTTATTATCATATTAATTCTTTTTTTTCCTTGAAAAAATTTTCCCTTAAGTAATTTCTTGTACCTTGAGCCTGTTCTATAGATAAGTAAATAACCAAAAAGTTCTGTGACTATGACTGTGGACCGATATAACCCCTGGCAAAAAAAATTTAAAAAAAAACCACACTAAAATAAGGTTATCCAGCTTTTTTCCTTCATTGCAAATATGGAAATCACAAATACAACAAAATATTGCTTAACAGTTCAATATTCATCAAATAAATGGATAGTAAATCAGTTTTATAAATGACATATGTTTTTCAATATCAAATAGAGAAAAAAATTATGGAATCACCAGCAAAGTAAATCCTAATTATTACTATGTTGCTTCATCTCAGACTTTATGACAGTCTGAATTCTTTGGAGCATGGACCTCATTAATTATGAACATGAAAATTTTATGTTGGTCAGGCTACAACTTTTTTAAACAATCAGATCAGCTTTACAAGATGTACATTTCAGGAACTGGTCAGGGGCACACGAACAGACACCAACAGAGTGAGGCCCTGACACTGGTCCCAACCACTGTCCCTGCCTTTTGGGGGTACCCGAATCCTTAATAGGTCGGCCCCAATCAGAAGACTAGAGCTACACTGATTAAGTGCAGACACAAGACACAGACAAATAAGACAAACCAATAAAGAGGGGTCAGACTAGCCGGGCCCAATACCGGTCGGGGGGGCAGCATACCAAATCACTGAGAGAGAAAATAGTCAGGAGAACAGCAGGGTCCAATACAGAAAAGGCAAAAGCAAAAGGAAGGGCTAGCTACAGGCAAAAAGAACTCTATAGCAGGCACAGGTGACTGGTGAAGGCATCCTTAAACAGGTAAGCAGCGGACACAGAACAGAGGTGATTGGTGGAAGAAACACAAACTAGATAGGGAAACAAGGCTGTCAATCAAGGGGGAAACACTGGTTAACTGAAAGAGGGGCTGGAGGATTCCAGGCCACGGGCATTGGCCAGAATCAAAGACCACAGAGAAAAGGACCAGTTCACACTGGTGAATAAGAATACAAGGTATTACGTTAAAAACCATGGTTTACGTCATACCGGCCATGGCCGGTGACCAGAGCCAAAAGCAGGGGGAATGCCAGACACAATCATGACAGTACACTTATTTTTTATTTCCACCATAAACTGTCAATCGTATTGAAAGCTGGACTTTTTGGTTGCCATGTCTTTAATGATGTTTCTTTTCTGGCTCTGGAGCTCTTTGCCTTGTGACAAGATAGATTATCATTCTGAAAAAATGACTTTATCACCAGAAAACATATAATCTATTGCTTTGACTGTTGAAGTAATGATTGTCATCATTCCTGGTCCTTTAGCTGACATACAGACTCTTTTGTTATAAATCAGTGCGCTAATGTGAATGTTTTCTTCAGACATCTTTATATTTTTCATTAGAACAGTAGTACACAGAAGTTCCAGCATCATCTCCTTGTACAGTGCAGATTTGTAATGTAAAATATCTTTCATCCAATCATCCACAATCCATGATTGCTTCTCTTTAGCCCAGTGTAACCTTGTTTTCTTCGGTTTAAGCATTAGTATTGGTGTTTGCTTGGCTTCTTCATATATAAACTCCATTTCATTAAGTTGATTTCTGCTAGTTTTGTCATAAATATTGACTTCTGTTTCATCACATTGGGGCAGATTTATCAAGGCAGTTACGACAGAATTCTTGCTCATTTTGAGCCCAAAATAAGCTTTTCGCCAAATTTACTATGTGTTTTAGACAGTTTAGTATACTTACATTAACTTTTAATCAGGTGACTAGGAATAACCTAAATCTTTTGTCAATAGAGAAGCAAAAAATGTCCAGCGAATTTCTCAAAAAAAAGCGCCTTATGGGGCAAACGGGGTTAAAAAACCACTTGTACAAGGGATAAAATCTTACGCGTTTCAGGCTTTACAAAATAACACCCTTAAAATACCGAAAACCGAAAAATTTAAAAATTGAAACCCAAATAACAAGGGCAAACGGGTTTTTCCTCACCACTTCATTCCAATCTAAAAAAAAACTAGGGGACACCGTGTACCCAAAATGCACACACCCCAAAATGAATCCATGAGGGGAGTTGAATCCAAAATGGTAACTTCGGGAAGGGTTTCACCTTTCGGTACTTTGAACTTTTCAAAGGGAATGACACCCCCAAAATCGGATCCAAAGCCAAAAAACCTCCCTCCCTTTTACCCCTGCCAGCGCCCAAATAGCATTTTACATCTCATTATTTATGCCGAATTTGGAAGAAATTGTTAACAAAATTTCAGGAGCTTTTTTCCGGGATTTTTTGAAAAAATTAAACATTTTCAACTAAAATTCATTGCAAAAAAAATTCTTTTTTTCACGCCTAACGCTAAAAAAAAATTTGTGAAACACCTGTGGGGTCGATATACTCCCTGCACCCCCGGTATATTCCCCAATGGCTGTAGTTTTCAATATCGGGTTTTTTAAGGGGGGTTTTTTAAGTTTTAGGGGGTCCGCAAACCGAAAAGGCACCTAAAAAAAGTCTAATAAAATGAGACCCCGTAGTCCAGTGGCTCCTCCACCTGAGGATTGTAGTTGAGCCAAATAGTGCACTGGGGGCCCATTTGAGATATCGCGAAAAAAATCAGATCTGGGGGAATCAATCTTAAATAGCATTTCTCTAGTCTTATCTACATGTTCTTGTGAATAATGGATAAAAATTGAAGACCTGCAAAAAACGTTAAATTTTTAAATTTCACCACCACTTTGCTTTAAATTTTCCCTGAAAAAACCAAAAAAGGGTTAAAAACTTCCAAATGCTATTTTTAAATTTTTAAGGGTGTAGTTTCTTAATAATTTTTTTTTTGGGGGGTCTAACATACAGGCCAATCAAAGTTATGGCAGAGCTGGACTGGTCCCTAAAAAAATATATGTTGCAAATTTTCTTGAAAATTACTTCTACATTTCTAAGCCCCGTAATGTCGTAAAAAAAAAGACATTTTTAAAAATGATGCCAATCTACAGTGGACATTGGTAATGCATTTAAAACTATTTTGGGGAAAACAAACTTCTTACACACAGAAATTTTTAAATTTGAAAAGGAAATTTTTTTCAAATTTTTCATGAAATTTTTTGATTTTTTTTAAGTAAACAAGGTTTTTTTGGGACCAAAATTTGTTACTAACTTAAAGCAAATGTGTCAAAAGAAAACGTCTCTGAATCACAGGCAGGAAAAGTTATTCCACATAAAGTGACACATGCCAGATTTCAAAAATTGGGCTTTGTCAGAGAGGCCAAAACTGGGGTTAAAAAAAAAGCTCATATTTACAGTATTCTTAGTAAAAAGTTGGAGTGGGTTGTGTCAAATTCATTAAAAGTCACATGCCTCTAAAAACACATTTTTGGGGTCACAATCGTAATAAAACTGCTCAAAAAAACACAAACTACACAAAAATTGCACCATTTTGTGGTTTTTAATGTGAGTGTGGCATAAAAAGTAACATGTTTGCAAAGTTTGGACTGTGGAAAAAGCTGCATAATGGATGCAGAAAAGCCTGGCATTACTGGAGATTAATTTGAATTCTCCATTGGTCCTTTACACTGTTACCAAATCCCTCACTATTTTAAAGGTAGTGATTTGGGTAATAGATGTATACCAGGCAAATATTCAGGGTATTCATTTTAGTTAAAAAAGGTCCATTGTTGGATTTTCCCTTCATGCATATACTAAGAGAGCATTTAGGGAGACTGGCCATCCAAAAGTAGACCATTTTTAACTTAGGGTAATAATTAGAGTGATTAGTTGGCTTGAGATACAGTAAAAAAAATACAAACCCTTTTTTCATTTTTTTTAATACAACCAAAGCAACACTCTTTTTTTTTTTTTTTTTTTTTTTTTTTTTTTTTTTTTTTGGGGAAAAAAAATTTACTGAGTACTTCTTTAATTACTCTTAGCTAGCCAGCAACTTCTGGGAATGTCAAGTGATCCTTTTTAGAAGTAACCTTCTGCAAGTAATAAATAAACAAATGGACTTCACATAAAATTAAAGTTTTTTTTGTTTCAGCTATTAAAATCCTATTAGGACATCAAAATGATGATTTAATTTAATACCTAAACGTCCTAAGACTTTGTATTGACCGCGTTGGATGCTACATTACCTGCAGCATGACCCCCATCAAGGGAAACAAAAAAAACACGTTATTGGGTGGGGCCCCCCTCCTTGATCCAAAGTTCAAACAAAAGTGCCAAAAACCTTTACCCACCAAATTGACAGTCGAATGCAGAAGTTTTAGACACTGCTCTTGACCAACCCCAAGGCCTCTATTGTTCTTCTTTACATTTAATGGGCACGGTTTGGGAAAAATGTCAGCAAATCGGCAGAGTAGAATGGCAAGCACCACAGCAGCAGCATGGGGCCAAACGGCGGGTGGGAGAACCCTACGGGGGACATTTTCAATCCATTTTACCCCCCTCACCAAAGCCTGCAAGGCGGGCAGCATTCAGGCACACAGAGACCGCCTTAAGACCATGGTCCATGACTACCTGTGGCTCAACACCGATGTTTTTGGACTTAATCTAGACCCATTCAACTTCTGGTTGTCCAAACTGGATGAATGGCCTGAGCTTGCTCGACACGCCATATAAGTTTTATCCTGCCCGGCAGCCAGCGTTATCTTGAAACGCACATTCAGCACAGCTGCCAGTGTGATAACTGACAAAAGTATCCATCTTTCCCCTGAGAATGTGAATCATTTGACATTTATCAAAATGAATCAAGCGTGGATCTCTGAAGATTTTGTTGCCCCGGTTGCCGATGTCACCGACGAAGTAAACTGTAACACGTCTTCTTGACAATGTGAAATACACATTCAATCAGTCACCTATTAACATCAGTCATCAATCAGTCTGCAGTAATCATCTATTGACCGTTTCAAGGCCCCATACAGCTAAATCAAATGAGGCCCTCACCCATTACTACTTCCTATTTTTTTAACATATTAGTGGGCCCCTTTTCAATTAGGGCCCATGACAGGAGTACTACCCGTACTGCCCTGTCTGCACCCCTGCCGGTAGCAGCCGCTATGGGGCCCTGCATCCTGAGGTGTCCCAAAAGCCCCTTTGACACTGGTATTGGAAATGGTGCATGGTAACTGGCAGGGGTGCCAATAGGGCAGTACTCCTGTCAGGGGCCCAGTGATATGTTAAAAAATAGGAACTAGTAATGGGTCGGGCCTCATTTGATTTAGCTGTATGGGGCCTTGAAACGGTCAATAGATGACTGATGGCAGCCCTGGCTACCACTGCACCCCTATAACTGAACCAACCTGCCAGTTGAACCTCCATTTTCCCCGTTGGGATGTTCTTGTTGCCACCACATATATGACATGTTATTGAGCCCTGGTGCAAAAAGTAATAGGGGGCTCCTGTCAGTTACCATGTGTCATTTTCAATACCAGCATCTTCTTATGTGTCAAAGGGACCCCGTAGCAGCTGCTAGCACTGCACCTCAAATAGCTACGCAGTACTCATCTTTTTAGTTAGCCATTGAAAAGAATTAATTATTTTAGCCCGTGAATTTTTTTCTGTGACTCTTAAAGCCAAATAGTCTTCACTAAGTTGCACCACGTATCCATTTTACTCTTATGGAAGGTAATTGTGGCTTCTCCTCACCTGTGTTAGTATAAAAATAAACCTGAACATCATCTCCCATTGACTTTAATGAGGTTTGTGCGTTGAGTTCGGCGTTCGGTCCGATTTTTTAAAAATTCGGGGTCTGGCCTGAACTCTTTTTTTAGTGCTCACTCATTCACTAGTAGCAAGTAGGGATAGATAGACCACAAATACTTTTCCTTATTCCAACTATCCCTTGCTATCCTTGCATATGGGAAAGTAGTCCTAAGAATTTGGCTTAAATTGACTATTTGGTTTGGCATATACAGATTTTAAATAATTTATTAAAAGTTATATTTTAGAGGTTTGGACTTTTTTTTTTTAAAAGTGTTGTATATATTTCTTCCTCATTTGTATAATTTGGAAACTATTGGTTTTGCACTATTTTGGGATACATAAAACATATTGATTCACTTTTAACAAACACTCCCGATTTTTGGTTTTTGGATTTAAGTTTTTTTTTTCTCTGTTTAGCTTGTGGTATAAATAATTATTCTGTTGGTTGGTACAATTATAAGATATGAAATACAGTATGTATAGGTATTTTTTTATATAAATTATGTTACCATATTGTGGGAGCCATAGCTATTTTATTGTTCTATCAATGTAGCCATATTTGTTACCATATTGGTGTATACAAGACTTGCTTATTAATGTTTACTATTTTTGAGGGGTTGGGAGAATAGGAACAAAAGCGGTTCTGCCACTGATTTTCATATTTTTATTTTTTATAGAATTCCGTGCACATTCCAAATAACCTGTTAATAACTCGATTATTTGGATAATTACTATTGCTACAATACAATAAATGTGTATTTTTTTGTTTAAACCTTTTTTAAAAATTAAAACCCCTTTTTGAAAAAAAATGCTTTGTTATATTTTTTCACTGTGCATTTTTTTTATAAACTTTAACTTTATTTCTTAGTTCCATTGTGGAACTTAATTGTGTTACGGCAAATCAGCTTACAGAATAGAGCAGGGTGAGCTGGGTTTGCGACGTCATGACTGGGATATGTATGGTTGTGATTGGCTGGAAAAATCACATGACCTCGTTTTACATAGAACAGCCCTTCCTGTTCATGATCAGTGTGTGTCTCTGTCTCATAAGAGCAGGACTTGTGCTCTGCCTGTGTCCAAACAGCTCAGCGAAACTGTTCTATTTGTTCACACAGACATCTATGCTTTTAGCTGTGAACATTAGAACTTAGGTAGGTTAGGGATTTGTAGATTTTAGTTACTTAGGCGAGAATTTTAAAGGAGCTTCTAGCACTGTACAGCCGCGAGTGGGGGGAAGGGGTGCTGCGGGCGAACACATACAGACAGACAGGCTCTTTAAAGGAGAGTGGATATTGTGCAGCCCAGACTGTGTTTAGAGTTTAGACCCTGCATTGCAATGGGTTTTTATTAACACTTTTTGGCCAGTTTTTTGGTGAAATATAACTTGTATGTTGTGCAGCCTGCACTTAAATTTGAATACAGCAATTTTGTAGTCACCGCAGGTGTATTTGATAGGTGCAAAACTCCACTTTTATGATCCGTATACATTTCAGATAGGTGTTTTTTTCACTTTGGCGCAGGCCAGCTTTGTTCATAGAGCCACCTTGCACTTAAATTTGAATACAGCAATTTGTCGTCAACACAGGTGTATTTGATAGGTGCAAAACTCCACTTTTATTATCCGTATACATTTCAGATAGGTGTTTTTTCACTTTGGCGCAGGCCAGCTTTGTCCATAGAGCCACCTTGCACTTAAATTTGAATACAGCAATTTTGTAGTCACCGCAGGTGTATTTGATAGGTGCAAAACTCCACTTTTATTATCCGTATACATTCCAGATAGGTGTTTTTTTCACTTTGGCGCAGGCTAGCTTTGTTCATAGAGCCACCTTGCACTTAAATTTAATACAGCAATTTTGTAGTCACCACAGGTGTATTGATAGTGCAAAAAAACTTTTATTATCCGATACTTCAATAGGTTTTATTTTTCACTTGCGCGCCAGCTTGTCATAAGCCACTTGCATTAAATTTGAAAACAATTTGTATCACCGCGTTGTTTTGATATTGCAAACTCCACTTTTATTATCCGTAAACATTTCAATAGGTGTTTTTTTCACTTGGCGCAGCCTTTGTCCATAGAGCCACCTTGCACTTAAATTTGAATACAGCAATTTTGTAGTCACCGCAGGTGTATTTGATAGGTGCAAAACTCCACTTTTATTATCCGTATACATTTCAGATAGGTGTTTTTTTTCACTTTGGCGCAGGCCAGCTTTGTTCATAGATCCACCTTGCACTTAAATTTGAATACAGCAATTTTGTCGTCACCGCAGGTGTATTTGATAGGTGCAAAAAATACCTTTTATTATCCGTATACATTTCAGATAGGTGTTTTTTTCACTTTGGCGCAGGCCAGCTTTGTTCATAGAGCCACCTTGCACTTAAATTTGAATACAGCAATTTTGTAGTCACCGCAGGTGTATTTGATAGGTGCAAAACTCCACTTTTACTATTCGTATACATTTCAGATAGTGTTTTTTTTTTTCACTTTGGCGAAGGCTAGCTTTGTTCATAGAGCCACCTTGCACTTAAATTTGAATACAGCAATTTTGTACCGCAGGTGCATTTGATAGGTGCAAAAAATACCTTTTATTATCCGAAAAGTTTTTAAAAAGCTGTAATCACGTGGTGTCGGCCCTAAGTTTTTTCAAATAGCCACTTTGGACGACAATTCTATTAGAAAAAATTTTCTAGCAACTGTTCTCCGTTTGTCATTGCTGCCAAAAAAACACAATTTCTCATCCATGTAACTTCTGATAGTTTTATTGGGCTCGTTTTTTTAATCTCAGTTTGGCACAGATTTTTTTTAGCGCACTTGTATGATATTTTGTTTTTAAAACTATCAATTCCTAATCCTACTGGGCTTTTGTAAATCCCTGGGACTGAAGAGGAACACTGTTGATTTTGTCTTACGTTCTTCCACCAGACCACATTTCACAGGTATTCGCAAGAAACATTTCAGTTTCTAATCCTAGTTGGCTGTAGGATATTAGAGAGATTTTAGAATAGCTGTGATTTGCCGTCTTTTAGGAAGGGAAGATCTCTCCTTAAGGAGAGCACCGAACGAACGAACAGCTTGTAGAGTTTGTTTTGCCTTTCCGCCCTCTACTTAGCATCTGCATATCACAAGGCATTATGGGAAAGGGGTTGAGAAGCCCACAGCGCCCTCTGTTGGATATAACAAATCCTCAATTTGCTTTTGACCCACCGAGTCTTGAGAAAGCAAAAAGGAGAGATACTGGCTTGGCTAAAAAATCCTTTTTGCTTTCTCAAGACTCGGTGGGTCAAAACCAAATTGAGGATTTGTTAATCCAACAGAGGGCACTGTGGGCTTCTCAGCCCCTTTCCCATAATGCCTTGTGATATGCAGATGCTAAGCAGAGGGCAAAAAGGCAAAACAAACTCTACAAGCCGTTCATTCGTTCGTTCGGTGCTCTCCTTAACCCCTTAAGCCGAACGCCTGAAAAGTAGTTAATGACCAGAACATTTTTTTAGTTTTGGCCTCCTTGCATTTAAACAGTTGTAACTTCTTTATTTTTTCAATGACGCAGTTGGATGAGGCCTTGTTTTATTCGAGACAAGTTGTACTTTATAAGGGAATAGTTTAAGTACATTTAATAAATAATTGCAGTATTTTTTATTTTTTTACAAAAATTTTTTTTGTTTTTTTTATTTTTTTTACACCATTCACATTTCACACTTAATAACTTGTTAGATTAATTCTACAGGTTATTAACGGTCGTGTGGATACCAAATATGTGTAGGTTTTTTTGTGCGTGTAATTTATGTACAATTATTTTTTATTAATATTTATTTTTATTTTATTATTTATTTTTTTTATTCTTTTTTTTACACTTTTTATGTTTTTTTGTACTTTTTTTTTGACTCCCATGAAGGGAGAACTGTTTAAAAATTTTAATTTTTTTTTTTACACTTAGTAATGTATTAGCATACTAATATATGCTAATACATGCTAATCTGTGTCAGTCTGACACAGGCAGTTATTAGGACAGCACACAGTGCGTCCTAATCACTGGCTTAGTACACAGACAGCCCTGGGGCCACTCTAGGTCCCCAGAGCTGACTATGCATCCGTTCCCCGGGCTCTGTCGGGTCACCGAGCGTTCCGATCACCCGACAGAGCAGGGGAACCTTTTGATTGCGCTGCGGTAACGCACCGCCGCAATCAAAGGGTTAAAGCATCGGGTTGCGGAGGTTTCCTCTGCTCCCCGGTGCTCGCAGGGGATGCTCTGGGATCGGGGCTGTGTAGTTCAGCCCCGATCCCAGCGCAGCTGCGGCGCTGGGCGCTGCAAACCCCGATGTCTGCAGCGACGCCAAAAGACGTCGCTGCAGACGAACGACCCGCCCCGGCCGCCGTCAAAAGACGGTGCGCGGTCGTTAAGGGGTTAAGGAGAGATCTTCCCTTCCTGAGCTACTCGATGCCTCCCACACAGCCAGCCAGTATTGCTCTGCTCTACCCTGAAGAGGGACAAAAATCCCGAAACAGCGTTGTCTGCAGATGAGAGATACTGGCTTGGCTAAAAAATCCTTTTTGCTTTCTCAAGACTCGGTGGGTCAAAAGCAAATTGAGGATTTGTTACATCCAACAGAGGGCGCTGTGGGATTCTCAGCCCGTTTCCCATAATGCCTGGTGATTTGCCGTCTTTTAATAAGAGACCTTCCAAAACTCTTCCATACCTTCTCAAATTTTTATCTTTCTTAACATGGAGCGAAATGCAGGTGGTAAGCGAGCAAAGAGGGGTAGGACATGGAGGTAGAGGTACGAGAGAAGGTGCTCCTTCCAGTGCTGGCGACAACACTCAAGCCATATTATCGTCGGTTGCAGGACCGTCAGGGCCCTGTGAATCTCAGTAACGAACAGCGTCGCCAATCTGTTCTTCAGTGTTTAATGCAACCTGCATCCAGCAGTCTTACCTTCTCATCCTCCTAGTCACGGCCACAAATGTCGTCATCAGCATCATCAGCATCCATCCAACTTGAAGCGAAGGCAGCCCAAATGTCAACTCATGTACCCACCACTGTGGATAATCCATTTTCTGAAGACCTCATTGATGACAAAATGCAGTTGGGGTCAGAAGGCATTTCCAAAGATCAAGAGGCCAAAGAGGATGATTTTGTCTGCTCTGATGCCCAGTTACTGATGCCATCATAGGAGGAGAAGGAAGCCGGTCAATCGGCAAAAATCCTGGGCGGTCGGCAATGCCTTGCAGTCCCTCTTGCTTGTAGCCCGCAGCTCCTGGATGCAGAATGTCAGGACGACCAAGTCACCTGTGTTGATGATGATGATGACGACGACATTGCGGATCCAACGTGGTCTTTTCAGCAGAATTTTCTTGCGAGCGCTTCATCACTGGATGAGGAGGAAGACGATGGGTAGTGTCAGTACGGGTCCCGCCTCAAAAAGGGAGAGGGCGGTCGCAGAAGTCCGCTGAGATGATTCCGCCAGCCACGGTCAGCGGAAACCCGCTCCTCGCTTATCGCCGTCAAAAAGGTCCAGGACCTCTCAAGCCTGGGCCTATTTGAGCAAGCCTCTGATTCACCCAGCGATGTCATATGCCGCCTTTGTCGTAAACGCATCAGTAGAGGCAAGAATCTTAGGTGTTTAACCACCACCAACATGTCTAGTCACATGCAGCGACTGCATGAGTTGAAATGGAGGCAACACTTGGCCAAAAAGGCCACACCGATGCCGGGCTTCCAACCACTGTCACCACCCTGTTTTCCGCCTCCTCCTCCTCCCCCCCCCCCAAGCTTTCCTCAGCTCCCCCAGGGCTCTCAAAATCTTTAAACGGGGTCAGCCTCCGCTTCACCCCCACCGTTCCCCCGAGTACCACCAAACCAAAAAAGCCCCACCCCTAAAAACCCTTCCCTTCCGCCAGTTTAAAAAACCGAAAACGTGTACAGCGGCCAGTTTGGGAAGCCAAATTCTGCCCTTCCATTTTTGGGGGGCAGAAAAAACACAAAAAACCCAAACCACCCCAAAAGGGCCAAAACCCTGAAGTGGCAAATTGCCCGGCTTTTGGCCCTTTGGGAAAGGGTTCCCTTTTCCTTTTCTGGTACACAGATGGGTTCCGCAGGGTCGGGGCCCCTTCCCCTCCCCCCCAAAAACCAGATGCCGAGCGGGCCCTTTCTTTGCCCAAAAGCCGTCCCCCCCTTGGCCGGGCCACGTGCATCAAAAAATTTCAAGCGCGTTGTCCCATCTGTGTCCAAAAAAGCCCATCAAAACCACCGACACATGGATAGTAAGCATAAACCAAGGCCGTATATCTCTGGACAGCTCCCGGGGTGAGCTGGGTGGATGTCTCTGGTGGGGGACGGTGGCTTAAGGTCCGGCCACCCCTTTTTTAAAACCCAGGGATGGGCGGGGCCCCTTTCCCCCCAAGGGTCCTTGGGGGCATCACTTCCCCCAGAAAAAACCAGGCTGTTTTAAAATTTAAATCTGTGGGGAGACCCCCCCCACACACGGGCAGGAGCGGGACACTCTCCCCCAATTTAAAAACCCCCAAAGCGCTGGCTGGGTGACAAGAACCTTGGCCAGGCAAGGGGGGTGTGCGAAAAAGGTCGAAATCTGTGGCCGCACCTTTAAGATGGGTTTGGGCTGGAGCACATCCCTTGCCTGGCACATGTAATGAACCTATCGTCCAAAATTTCTAAATGCTACCTGGGTTTTGGACTGCCTGCTGAGGAAGGCCCAGGCTGATTCGCACTTCCCCCGTTCGCACCCCTGCCGGCACCCTCGGCCTCCCCTTTCAACCGTTTTCCATTTTTGGGACGTGGCAACACCTAAAAAATTTAAACCCTCCACATGTCCAGCGATTGTGGCCCAAGCAGCGAAAACCCTTTAAACGCAGTACAAAGGTGCCCACATGGCCTGAAAAGGGCAGCGGTGCGGACCGGGGGGGTGTTGGCCCCCGGGAAGGGGAGGCAGGTGAAAGAGCTCTGCCCCCACCCTTGCCATTTTTTTAAAGAACCCAAAAAAAAAATTGGTCATGCAAAATTTTCCCCCCTTTGTCGGGCTTGACCCATTGGGGTTTGATCTTAGCCCGGGAAATGATCTTTGGGAAACCCCTCTGAAACATCAGGCCCCCCGCCAGCGACGGAGGAGGAGACAGACAAGATCCCGGAAACGGAGCCTTTTCTCCGTCAAAATTAAAAAAGGCCCCCGACATTTTTCCCAATTTTTTTTCGGTTTTTCATTAGGCAGTGGTTGGGGGCCAGGGCTTGAAAGGCGGCGCATCACCTCTCAGGGTCCCATCATCTCAAGAAGTAAAGGGGTGGTTGAAGCCATGCCGGGGGGAAGGGAGGGGGGGAAGGAGGAAAAAGGTATTCCGGGACCCCGCTTTTCCGCGCCCCTGCCGGGGAAAAGAGGGGGGGCGAATTTGAGGCGGGGGAGGAAGATGGGAAGTTTCAGTTTGCTAGTGCCCCTCCCCCAGAGGTTGGGAAAAAAAGGGCTCCATCTCTAACATAAAGTGCTTGGATGCCCCTTTTTTCCTCCAACATATCCTGCTTTAAAGGCCATCAAAATGAAAACATTACTGGGGGAAAACCCTCCCGGTCCCCGGTACAAAAAAAAACCCAGCACTTCCTTCCCCCCACCCAAATAAGAGAAAAAAGGGCGGGAAAAGGGAGACCTTCCCTGATTGATCTTTCGGGGGAAAATCTGTTTGGGTCTGCTTTCGGGTTCTTAAAATGAACGGTGGGAAACAACGTCAGCGACGGGGACAGCAGTAGAGTGCCAAGTACCCCTTTAAACGGCGCGCAGCAGAAGGCAATTTTTCAGAACCCAAAAGGGGGGACCATGGAAAATTTTTAAATTTACCCCCTTTCCCCAAACGCTTGAAAATGCAGGGACACACCCCCAACCAAAACGGGAAAACCATTTTAAAGATCAGGGTTGCACGATATCTGCATCTCAACACTCAACCTCAACAGCGGGAGGAGCCCATTACAAAAACGCATCCGGTTTTCCCCACAGAAAAAATGTTGACCCTTTTGACTTTCATCAAAAAGAACGGGCCCATGGATTCTGATGATGTTGGGCCCCCAAATTTTGGCCGAGGTAAAACCGTTTTAAGTTCCGGTTTTTTCTTTCACTTTTCCCCCTTAAAAAGAAAGGGTCCTTTTGAAAAATGTTTTTTAAAAAATAACCCATTTCTCTCTGAAAATTTTTTTTCTAAATTCCAAAAAAGATTTTTTTGCGGGTTTTTGGGGGCGGTGGGGAAAGACTTAAAAAAACACCAAAATTTTCTTAAACAAAACCTTTTTCCATTTACTCACTTTATCTTTAGAATTTTTCCCCTTTTTCAGTGGTTATTTAGGTCATGTTGCTGTGAGATACCTTAATTAAGGGGCCTTTGGGAACAGAAAAGTGGCTTCTAAGTGGGTTTTCTCCATCCCCCAATTTTTTTAATTTGTGGGGAGAATTATAAATTTTAATTTTTTTTGGGGTTCCCGTTGTGTGAAAATTCAGCTATAACATGGTTTCCCCCCTTTTGGAAAAAGAAAAGTGGCTTCTAAGGGCATTTCTCCCTCCCAATTTTTAACAGTGGGTGAGAATTTTTTTTATAATTTTTTTGGGGGCATGTTGGGTGTGAGATAAAAGCTATAATCATGGGCCTTTGGAACAGAAAAGTGGGTTCTAAGTGGGCCCTTTCTCCCCCACAAAATTTTTTAAAAGTGGTGAGAAGTCATTTTTATAATTTTTTGGGGGATTTTCTGTGAGGGTACAGCTAAATCTGGTTCTTTTTGGGAAAAGAAATGTGGCTTTTTAAGTGGCATTTCTCTCTCAAAAATTTTTAAAAGTGGGTGAGAAGTATTTTTATAATTTTTTTGGGGTCATGCTGCTTTGAAAAGGCCCGCAAAAACTACAGGTCCTATTCTAAAAAAATGTGGTTTTTTTTTCCGACATTTGTTCCCTTTACCCAATTTTCCAAAAAATGGCCCCAAGGGGCATGTTTTGAATTTTTGGGGGCATTTTGCGTTTAAAGCAGCTATATTTACAGGTCCTATTCTAAAAAAAAGTGGGGTTTTTAACAGACATTTTTTTCTTTTACCAAAAACAAAAGTGGCTCAAGGGGCATGTTTTGAATTTTGGGGGCATTTTGCTTTTGAAATTTCACTATACAAAAGGTCCCCATTCTAAAAAAAAGTGGTTTCTAACAAAATTTTTCTTCACAAATTTTTCCCAAAAATGGCCAAGGGTGGGTGGTGGTTTTCAAAAACCCGGGAAAAGGGAGGCCCCTGTTAAAAGGGAAAATATTGCAAAATGGACTTTTTTTTTCAAGATTTAAATACTAGTAAAACCCTTTTAAGGGGGACAACCTTTTAATTTCCCAAATTTAAAAAAAGAGAAACCAAAAACGTGGTGGGGATTTCCCCTCCAAATTTTTTTAAAAAAGTTTTTTCTAAATTAAACTACTAAAAAAATCTTTTACAAAATAGCTGATACAAAATTCCTTGAATTTGGGAAAGGGGAGGTTCCCGGAAGACTTTAACAGATGTAGGTTTCCAGGGCAGATCTAGTCAATGTTTCCGTTCAACTAAAATGGTGGTTCAAAAAAATTTTCCCTTTTTCCCCCAGCACTTTTTTAATCTGTGGGTAAAACAGGTTTAATGGTTAAAATGATGGAAAAGGGCAGAATTTTTGTTAATGTCCTTTTAACTAAAAAAGGTGGTTAAAAAAAAATCCTAAATCCCGGGACCCTTTTTTAAATCTGGGGGTCATGCCAAAGGGGTTTGGGGGCTCATGCTGTGGCCCAGGTCGGTATAGTCAATGTCCCGTTCAAATAAAATGGTGGGGTTTAAAATCCTTTTTTTAGGGACCTTTTTCTTTTGGGGGTCAACAGGTTTTTAATTTGGGCCCTACTGTGGTACAGAACTTTTTTTGTCAATTTTCCAGGGGAAACTAAAAGGTGGTTCAAAGAATCCTTTTTCAGGCCTTTTTCATCTGGAGGGCAGACGGGGTTTTTAAAGGTCATACTGTAGTACAGAACAGGTATAGTCAAAAGGGGAAATGAAACTAAAATTTGGGGGTTTAAAAACCCTTTTTTTGGGCCAAATTTTGAATCGGGGGTCATGCAGGTTTGGGGGTCAGCTGTGGCCCCGGGCAGGGATAGTCAAAAAGTCCCCGTTTTAACCCAAAAAGGGGGTTCAAAGACTCCTTTTTTTCCGGGACTTTTTAATCTGGAGGGGCCCAGGGTTTATGGGCATACTGTTGGGACAGAAAAAGGGATAGTTTAATGTCCATTCAATTTTAAAAGGTGGTTTAAAGCTCCTTTTTTTCCCGGGACTTTTTTAAACTGTGGGTCAGACAGGTTTTTTGGCATAAATTGGGGCCAGGACAGGCATAGTCCCTTAAACCCGTTCAACTAAAATGGGGGTTGAAAGGGGTTTTTTTTCCGGGAATTTTTAATCTGTGGGTCAACAGGTTTAATTTGGGCATACTTTCGGTCCAGGGCAGGCATAGTCAATGTCCAGTTCAACTAAAATGGTGGTTCAAAAAATTCCCTTTTTTAGGGGACTTTTTTTTAATTTAGGAGGTCAGATAGGTTTTTAAGGGGCTTGCTGCTTTTTTGTAAAAGGGGTGCAATGTCCGTTCAAGTAAAATATGGTTCAAAACATACTGCCTTTTTGGCACTTTTTTAAAATTTTTGGGGCGCAGGTTTAAAAGGGGCAGGCTGTGGGACAAGACGGGGTAAATTAATGGTCCGTGACTTTTTTTCTGTGGCTTTTTTTTAAACCCAAGTGTTTGGGCCCCAAAATGTTAGTTTTTATCAATTTTGGGCTTTGTGGATGTTAATTTCCCGGTTTTTTCCGCCCTGTTTTTGGGTTTTAAGAATGAAGGTTTGTTCCACTCCCCTTTGACTTTAATGGGTTTTCCGGGGATAAACTATTATCCCACTATCGGGGAAAAGTCTTTTTAATTGTGATATAAATACCGACCTGATTTACGATTTGTCAAAGTAAATTTGTTTATTTACTAAACCAAATGCTAATGGCAAAATTAATTTAAAAATTTTTAAATCCAAAAGGTTTTTTGGGAAAACATTTGAAAAAATTGTACCCCATTTTTCAAACAGCTAAATAAAAAATTTAGCAGTTGCCTCACAGTTTCGCTAATTTATTTTGTAAATCAAAAGGGTTTTTTTTCAGAAACCCTTTTTTAATATTTTTATCACTTTTTTTGCTACTTTAAAACCCCCCTTTTTTTATTTTAAAAAAGCAGGTAATCACATTAAAAACACGATTACACAGAAAATTTATTTTTTTAAACCAGTTGCAGTTAGATATATAAACATGAGGATCAAAGGATGCGCAGTTGCATTTTTTGTTCCTGAAATACAAAATCCCCTTTTTCATTTAAAAACCCTTTTTTGGGGGCGTACACGGGAAACCGGGCCCCTTTGTGGTTTGATTCCCAGTAGGGGGGTTTTTTCCAGGGTTAAAACCTTTTTGGTCTGGGAGGGACTGCCCGGGGGGGGGGGAGGTTTTTCCGGAAAATTTCCCCTTTCTCTTTTTTTCTCTTTGTTTTGGACGCTTTTTCTTTTTTTTTCCCGATGTTTCCCTATACCAGGACTGCAGGGGTCCGCCCCGACAACTAGTACCAGTTTTGACTGGGCGATACAAACAGGGGTTTTTTTAGGACCATTTGTATGGGACAAGAAAATAAAAGCTTTTCTTAGCTTTTCCTATGTAAAAATGCCCGCTATTAATTAAATTTTTTTGTTACCTTTTCTCTCACCAAAGATGAAAATATGGGTTTTTCACTAAAATGCAGCTATCTTAACTATGTAAACTCGAGTATAGATTTTTACGTACTACTGGAATTGTCTCCCGATTTCGACGTATTTGTTTATCTCTCAATAAAAAACTTTCCCTTTTGGGAAATTTTTAAAAAAAAAAAAAAATTTTTTGGGGTAAGTTACCAGATATCAGCTTAGGCTCTTGGTTTGACTTGATTACATATAAGAAACTGCCCTTTCCCTTGTGTTTACAATATGGGGGAATAATCAAATTGGTGACATTTTTCATTGTTAAAAAGGTTTTCTCACTACAAAGATCATATCTGTAGTGATGGGGACAGTATAAATAAGCACTTTTGCAATTGGTTTGTATCATCTAAATCATTTAGTACCGCAGATATTAGCTCGTCTGTAAGTGCCTAGATTTATTCTGCAGACTGAAGTCAGGCCACGCCCTCTTTGCTGTGCTGTGATTGGCTGTCCTGCACTCTCTTCCCTCTGAACTATGTGAAAATGAAACTGAAACTTTCTGTGGCTCTCTGCTGTCTGTGTATATGTTCTCTTTGTCTATCATTCTCCTTTGTTTCATCAGTTCAGGCTGTATGTATAACTGCTTACACCAATGCAGGTGTTCTAGTTACAAGGATTGCTTGTGGAGTGAGGTGACAGCTCTCCAGCCATGAGAACTGACCATTACATGAGGCCTGCAGAGCTGTGACATCCTCTCACTGCTCACACAGAATGATGATGATGACTCAGAAGAGAGCAGGGAAGACACAGTGAGGGAAGACACGCCTACTGGGAGGAGAGACCCGCCCCTTGATTTGAAGCTGTAAGCTGGAGAGATAGCACAAGATGACTGTGAAAGCCTGTAGTGAAAAAACCCTTCAAGTAAACAAATGTAGGTGGGGTGGTGCTCCCCCACCCGTGTTTAGAAACCAAGTGAGCAAAAATGGGAGTGAGCAACGCAGAGTAATTTAACCTATGCAGCTGAAATATGTGTGACAAAAGAATGTAGTTAGACAATACAATAACTAGGATCCAGAAAATTCCCAATAATAACATGTAGCATATACTTTGTATACTCTTTCGTCCAACCCCTCACACTGGCATTGATATATGCATGTAAAACAAGTATCTCATAGCTCATATGTTGTCCATACATGATTCTTTAAAAAAAAAAATGTTCAACAAAATCAAGGTACTAGTTCAACAAAAGGTATTAGTTTGTATTAGTCCATGAGGGATCTCAGTTCCTTACACTGTGGGTCAATAGGAATTTAATTGTTCAGGAAACAATCTGATCTCAATGTTCTCTTAATTCTGGGGAGGGTTTAGTCCAGGAAAATGTGATGGGTCTGAATAGTTACAATACAATGTCTAGGGCCTAATAGAAAAGTTTATCTTTCCAAAATCAAAGAAGAGTCTTTGGACTCAAATCTTTTCTCCTCCTTTTTAAGGTTTCTGGTAAAGGGAAATGGTTGACTCAATGTTATCAGTATTGTTTTGTCCCAATGGTGCAATTCTGAGCACACAGTCCTTAATAAGTTGTCTCCTGGCTGTTTTTCTTTATCCTCTTTTAAGTATCGGACGCAGCAGGAGCGGTGACTTTGGCCTTTACACTTGTAGAAGGTATGGAAATATTACTTTCTCGTGATGAGAGGCGTGGATCCAACTCAGTTTGTCAGAAGTCTGGAATACTCGATAGGGTTCACATACGGTTGTCCAACAATAACCATCAACCTTAGAAACCCAGATTCTCGCTGGACAGGAGTAAGCGCAGTTGCAGCTTGGAGTATGGGGACAGGTGCTGAGGGAAAGATGTGGCCACTAGGCTCTTTGGAGTAGTAGCCCCCTCCCCCCCCCCCTTTTTTGCAGGCTAAACAGTCTGCTTCATCATTCCACATATAATACAGTCTACTGGTTATTAATCACCTCTGCTGCGCCACCATTGTATCAAGGTTGGATCTGGTAGTCTGAGTAACAACAAAGACTCAGAAGAGAAAAATGTTTTGCCCCATTTCAAACAACCAACTATGCATCATCTGGTATTATTGCAAGAAATATACAATGCTAATCTAACCCCCTAAAAGTACCTTAACTGGAGTGAGACTCAGGCCATGCTTTTACAGACTCCTGCATGGCTTTCAGGACTTCCAATGACTTAAATGTACTGCTTGTTTTAATCCCTGACATCGATATCACTTTTTTTAATTACTTCTTCAGTGGAGTGAGATCTTATCTCATTTTCTGTAGTTTCTTTAGCATCATGTCTGCAGATAATCCAGATAGTAGTCTCTTTAGACTTGGGCAGTAGCTGCAGTAATTTTTTGTAACCGGGTATGGTTTGGGCCATTCTAAGAACGAATCAATACACAGCAGTAAACACCAATCTTCTCTTCTCACATTATTTCTTGCTCATATCATGCACCTTGAACATGCTTAGTAGCAACTGTTTTGAATATTATTTAGATCTAGGATAACAGTTTTTCATTGTTAAAATCCAGTTTGTCTTTGTGAGATTTTTTTTAGAGCACAGTCTTTCATTCCTACATCTCATGCAATGCACTCACATGCACTCTTGCTCTCCTCTCTTGTATGCTTGAACTCAGGAGCTGTGAATCCAGGGATTTACCAGAATCTGTGCTGTTGATTTAATCCAGTCCACCATAACTGTCATGGATAGGTCTTGTGTCACAGGATAATGTGGGGAGGCAAAACTATCCACAATCTTCTTTCTTCTTCTTGTAACTTTTTCCAGAATGTTAAAATCCAAAAGGTGGCTGCGGCAGTGTTCATGGCTTGGCATGGCAAGCAACTGGCTTGGCGCTTATTCAGCTGTATGGTTTCTTCTTGCTCTGCTGACTGCCACCTTGATGATTCCAATAAATGCTTGGACAATAATCTATAAAAAATGAAATCAAGTACATTTGCTTTTAGAAATACAGAGCAATTCCAAAGCATAGCAAAAGTCTCGGTATATACAGTCAGTCAAAGGGTCCTGGAGTTGCTGCTATCCGCATGTCCTTCTTCTTTGTATAGCCATCTATGTATGAAGCATTAATATAGTCCGGAAATGAAAATATAGCAGGATATTAAGCAATTTGTTGTTTTTCTTGTTCTCTTCTCTGTTGGCTACTTAAAATGTTCCACATTGTAACAAATTGTATTCCTTTCAGAAAGGAGTTCCCATCATCAGACGATCGTATCTGGACCTCCTCAGTTTTCTGGGCAAAAATGTGTAAACTTATGATGGCAAACTTCCTTCCAGCTTTTACTGTCTCTGAGAATGTTCTGTGTCAAAAAGTCTGTGTGAAATCCTTCAATTAATAAGTCATACTGATCCATCCACCCACTAAGAGCTGAAATTAAAATTTGTATAAAACCAAAGTACACAAAAGTATTTAACCACTATACCACCTCCCTCCCTTTCCAGAGGCAGTAGAGTGACTGGACTCGGGGCTGCTGGTTTGTTAGCCTGTGGACTGGGTGTGTGGATGGTGCATTGAATTGTTGTATGAGAATTGCATAGGGCGTATAAATAGTTACAGTGTAACTCCAAACACTGCTGGATATAGTGGCGGCAGGCTACTGCGGTGTGACTCTCTTGGTTGCCAGGGATTCGGCTTGTTGGGCTTGGGATTGAAGAAGTTCTGTGGCGGCCTTTTTCTTCTAGAACATATGTGAAAATGGCATTTTTCTTGTCCATGTCCTTTATTTCTTCTTAGTTTCGCCATTTTCTGTGTTTCATGGAAGACATCAAAGGAAGCACTTGCAGGTGGTGGTGGTGAATCTGGTGAATATTGTTCTTTATCTATATCTGCCTGTAGTTTGGTTAAGACAAAGTAAAATTTTGTTGTAACTTCCCGACAGCCCAAAAAAGGTATATATATAGTTTCTAAACAGGAGTTATTTCTATTCGGTTTGCTGCCTGATCTCTTTCCAAAAACTCATTCTTCTTTCTTTTTATTGTTCTAAACTGACACTGAAATCTTTCTTTCCTAAAATCTTTTCCACATCTCTTCAATACATCTATGTTTGCCTTCCATTTTCTTACTTTTTCACTTTCTCAATTCCTAACTACTTCACATGCAGTCACTTTCTCTGTCGTTCTTCTTTCCTATCTTTGGTGTTCTAAATTTCCCATTGCACTGGTCCTAGTCCAGTAAAAAAATCTTTTCTCTCTGCAAGACCATAATAACTTAATTTTTTCTTTTGCCTGTCCTTCCTCTTGTAGAGTATCTATCACTTCTACCCTTCTGGTATGGCGGGTGCTACACATGCTTAGTGCGTGCCTGCGGGCTCCTGTCGAAGCATGATACCTCCAATGGGGTTCTCAATCTACTCCATAAACATTTATCACCACAGTATTCTTTACTTTTTACCAAGAAAAAAATGTATGAATGTACTCTCTTACGTGACCTTCATCAAAGCCTCAACAACTCTCTGTATGCATACCTTCAACAACTTACAACTTTTTTTGTACACCGTGCAACAAGTAGACAAATCTAATCACCTTGAAAATTCTGATCTGTTTCTACAGTGTCTAATGTCAAGTTTCCTAGTTTATCTAATATCAGTTCTTCTGTTATTTAATCCTCTAATGCCTAAAGTGGAACTTAAAAACACCTAGTGGAGGAGGGCGTGTCCATAAGCAGAGGAAGATGGCTGCTTGGTAAAAGAGCTCCTGCTGCATGCAGTCTTTAACCGCTGGCCCTAAAGCCCTATGCACCCTAGATGGGTAAAAATTGGCATTTCCTTCCTCAGAAAGCCTCAGGAACAACTCCGGTCCATCCACCAGCATGGGCCATGCCGCTGGATACATTCCTCCAGAGACTCTCCTTATGTGCATCAGCTCTCCCTTGTCCGGTGCCATTATAGTCCTTCATCTCTCACGACACTGCAATGTCTAATGCTAATTTTAGGAAGATAATTAGATCTCATAGGTTATTCAATCTTTCAACCTTCAACCATCCTAGGGATAAAATGTTTACTTTTTTTCTCTCATCCCCATAAGAAACATACGAAGATATTTTTTTGGCAATATGCTGGCAATTTGCATGCTAAATGGCTCTGATATTGAGCCTATTACCTGGTTTGATCATGCCCCAGCAACTGTTGATTTAAATTTTCAGTCCTCAAGCTTGCATTCTTGCCATTGGAGATTGAACGAGTCCTTGATTAAAAGGCCTATATCTTGGGAGAGGTTGAGGAATTCAATAACCTCATTCTTTGATATTAATGTGGGCTCGGTCTCCTCGTTATCTATCCTCTACCCACTGCCATGAAAAGGCAGTGTTTCTTGGTAACTGTATAGCATTGGGTGCCAAGCTAAAAAAAGATTGTTCAGAGAAAACCAGGGAACTTCAGAGTCTTTTAAAGGCTCTAGAGCAGAAAATGTCCAGGCACCCGAGTATAGCTATGTTCCGCGTATATTCAACACACACAATTAACTAAAGGACATAGCTATCAGTACTGTAGAGAAACTTCTCCTCTACTTAAAACAGAAACTCTATTAATATGGCAATAAAACACATACTCTTCTAGCAAGGCAGTTAAAAGAAAGAGTAACCAGAACCATGCCACAGGCCCTTAAAAATAAAGAGGGTACACTATTGTATGACCCAAAATCAATTGCTAATATATTTCTTGATTTATTTTTGGCACTATATTCCTTACCCTGAGAACTTCCTCAAAATGAAGATCAGGCTCGAATTTTAATAAAGAGCTTTCTGGATTCTTGTCCGCTCCCTACCCTCCCTCTAGAGGCCAGATCTGATTTGAACTCCCCTGTGGAGAGTAAGGAGCTTTTAGAAGTTATTAAACAACTCCCATCTGGGAAGACCCTTGGACGAGATGGTTTTCCCTACCTTTACTGTAAAACGTATTCAGCAATTCTAACACCCCATCCACAGACCCGTTGGTCTCCAAGGTTTCTCTCCTCTTTCATTTGTACACCTTTACTTCCAACAAGTTCATCTGGGCTTTTTGCTAGACCATGGCTAGAGCATGATCTGTTCAGGTTTGCAGACATTACCCGGGCAGATGATAGAAAGTTGATTTTGTTTAAGAACCTCCAATGAGACTATGAGATTCCACCTAGGTCTCAATTTCATTACCTTCAAATTCAGCACATACTGTTATGACACTATGGACGACAGGTATGATTTTTGACGTTTAGACACCAATTTTTGTGCATATTATAATAGTATAGAATGCGCCTGATTTATGAACCCGCTCTACTGCGGGTCATAAATAAAGTGCATTCTAGCATAAAAAATTACAATTCTGGCTCAGGTAAACCACTTTGAAAGTGGTTTACCTGTTCCAGCAGTAATGCCCTTGGAATTGAACTGAACTGAAGCTATAAATCTATAGCTTTGTATGGTACTACTGCAACCCATCTCCCGCATGCTCCCGAAATCAGGCGCATTAAAATGTGCCACGGGCACTCTGTAATGCGCCTGATATTGGCGTACGGGTGATTTTAAACTTAGAAAACCCCTGCCAAGATGTCTGGCACACCCTTTTCCAAACTGTCACCCTAAAACCCAAAACTCTTGAGTGCATTTGTAAGTCAGGCACCTCCACTAATGGCCTTATCTCTGCAATTTATTCCAATCTATCTGATCCTTACCCAGAAAAAGAGATTAAGCATAAATATATGGAGAAATCGGAGACTTACTTGGACAAGGAGATCCCTTCTGGGTTGGCGTATTAGGGTAGGGGCAGCAAAATTTGTCTATATGCACTATATATAAGGAGAACTTTAAAAATCTAATCTTTTGGTATCCTACTCCTGATTTACGCAAAAATTTGGGCCCTCAGTTTTTGGTACATCGGCACGCACACTCAGTGGGGTAATTCCCCCACATTTTCAGGGATTGTTGTTTAAAAAAACCTTTTTAAGTTTCAAGTTTTTTTGCTAAAAATTCTTGAATTAAAAATTTCACTTGAATTTTTTTTTACTTTTTAATGGGGCCCCGGAAAGCCTTTCAAAACAAAATCCAGAGATTTGAATTCCCACTGGCAAGATATTTGGTAGCAAGAAGGTGGCAACAGAGGAAACGGGGTCTAAGTATGTCTGGTATTCACCAGGGCCTGCCGCAAAGCGGGATGGACTTGCTGCAGCAGAACACTACCAAGTCGCTACCCCTCGCAGTAGGCGCAGCAGGGATGTGGGTGTGCAAGTGACCCGACGTGTGGGTTGCGGGGACACTCATTACATTACCCTCCCATTGGGCCTCCCCCTCTTTCTAACCTGCAAAAACGTAACTAAAAGATCCAAGTCCAGGATGTTATCCTCCGGCTCCCAGGTCCTTTCCTCCGACCCGAACCCCTTCCAGTCGACCAAGAAAAATCGTCTCCCCTAACCATCTTCATGGCCAAGATCTCCTTAACTGTAAGACAGGGGAATCAGTACGGGATGGAGGAACAACTTTTGTGAAAAAACCCGTTTAAAGGGTGACCGGTTTCGCAGGAAGAGTAAAAGGTTTGGGTCACTTTGTGGGGGGGGGGTGAAGCGGAGTTTGTAGGGCCCCAGGGTTTTATGCCTAACCCTCAAAAGGGCCCAAAACCCTTTTTTTGGGGATTTTCAGGCGACAAAACCTGGGACACAGCCTACCCGTCTCCCGACAAAAGATGGGAGGGTCTTCTCTTTTTATCGCTTAACCTTCGTACGGTGAGGACAGAAACAGAGATTTGGATGTCTTCTTCCCTAGGAAGAAGGTCACGGACCAATTGTCCCCTGAGGGAAAATCAAAGGGGAAAAGGGGCAGGGAAGGGGGGAGGGGGTGACCCAAGACAATGAAAAGGGGAGCCCCGGGGTCTCCCAGAGAATTGTAAGAAAAATGGCATTAGACTGAACCAATCATCTTGTCTTGCAGATACAAAGTGGCGGGGATAGGTACCAAAGACTTGGTTAACTCTTTCCACTTGGCCATTGGATTGCGGATGGTAGGTGGAAGAAAAGTCCATCTCGACTTGTAGTTGAGAGCAGAGGCCCCGCCATTATCTTTAGATAAACGGAACTCCCCGGTCTGAAACAATATGTTGGGGAAGTCCATGCAGCCGGAAGATATGTTGGAAGAAGAGTTTGCCGAGTCATGGAGCGGAAGGTAGACCAGGCAGGGGAACGAAGCGAGCTATTTGAGCGAATCGGTCAGTGACCACCCAGATGACAGTACTACCAGCAGAGGGAGGTAGGTCAGTGATGAAATCAATAACAATGTGGTTTCATGGACTGCTAGGAACAGGCAGAGGTTGCAGCAGGCCCGCAGATTTGAGGCGAGGTGATTTGTTGCGGGCACAAGTAGTACACGATTCCATTAATTCTTTTACATCTTTTGCAAGATCAGGCCACCAGTAGAAACGGGATATCAGAGAACATGATTTTCGCATCCCAGGGTTTCCAGCAACTCGAGAGCAATGACTTCACTTCAGAACCCTTTTCCAGGGCTCAGGGCGCACGTACATCTTACCCGGGGGTGCACCCGGAGGTTTATGTGAGCTGCGGAGATCAGACACTCTGGGGGTACAATGTGCAGAGTAGTGGCTTCTTCTTCAATAAAGTCTGAGGCACGAGAAAGGGCATCAGTCCTGATGTTCTTTTCTGCCAGTCGGAAGTGTATGACAAAATTGAAGCAGGAGAAGAAAAGAGACCACTGGGCTTGGCATGGATTCAAATTTTGTGCTGTTTGAAGGTAGAGGAGATTCTTGTGATCAGTAAAGATATTTACGGGATGATAAGCACTCTCCAGGAGGGGGCGTCATCCCTCCAAGGCAAGCTTGATGGCTAGTAATTTCCGATCCCTGATAGTGTAGTTCTTTTCAGCGGGAGAAAACGTTTTAGAAAAGAAACCACAGATCCGGGTCTTGCCTTTGGGGCCTTTTTGAGTGAGGACCACTTCAGCCCCCACGGAAGAGGCATCAACCTCCAAGAAGAAATGTTTCTTGATATCAGGCCGGGACAGAACAGGTACGGAGGAGAAGGCCAATTTTAACTTTGAGAAGGCTTCTTTTGCGGTAGGTGGCCATACTTTGGGTTTCCATGGTTCCTGGTGAGAGCCACAATCGGTGCCACCAACGTTAAGAAATGTGGGATGAACTGCTTGTAATAATTGGCGAACCCCAAGAAACGTTGTGTGGCCCGGAGACCGACGGGCCGTGGCCACTGCAGGATGGTGGACAGTTTTGTGGGGTCCATTTGCAGTCCCTTGGCATAGAGGTGATTATTACACAGACGTTTAAGAGCCTGGCACACATGGGACTGGTGGGACTCCAGATCAGGTGAAAAAAACAGAATGTCATCCAGATAGACAACTACACAGGTATACAAGTGATCTCCTGAAAAACCGCAGAAGGGGATAACCAGATACTGGAAGTGCCCATCCCGAGTGTTGAAGGCCGTCTTCCACCCGTCGCCCTCTCGGATCCGAATGAGATTATAGGCTCCCTGCAAATCTAACTTGGAAAAGACTCTGGCTTCCTGGAGACGTTCAAAGAGTTCCATAATTAGCGGTAACGAATACCGGTATTTAATGGTGATTTTGTTGAGTCTGCGGTAATCAATGCAAGGGCACAGTGAACCGTCCTTCTTCTCCACAAAGAAGAATCCGGCTCCAGCTAGAGAGGTAGACTTGTGGATAAAGCCCTTCAGAAGATTTTCTTGAACGTAGGCCAACATAGCCTGAGTCTCAGGTACGGACAAGGGATAAACCTTACCCTGGCGAGGGCTAGTCCCGGGCAGAAATTCTATTGGGCAATAATAGGGATGATGAAGAGGAAGAATCTCTGCTTGCTTCTCAAAGAAAACATCCTGGAAATCCTAATACTGTGCCAGGAGACCCGTAGAGATGTGGGAGAGGACCGTGGAGAAGTGGGACGCACTGGGAGAGGTGCCACTAAACAGCGAGACTGGCAGTCTTGACCCCAACGCATAACATTGCCCGTCTTCCAATCGAGCATAGGGGCATGGCGCTGCAGCCACGGAAGACCCAGGAGAATTGCTGTGGAAGATCGACATCACCAGGGCTGCTGCCACAGAGGGAGCCACGGAAATAGGCTGTTGCTGCTGAGTGGCGAGGAGCTGCTGCATCATAGCCGATAGCTGGTTAAGCTGCTGCACCTGTTCTGCGATCTGCTTCGACTACTGGGCTAGTGATCAGGTGAGCTCAGAGACACTCGTCAAAGGCACCTTAGCGGGATCTATGGCCGAATCGAACTGTAACGGTGGTCCTACCAAACGGCAGACCAGAGATGTGGATCCTATGGACCACACAAGTGGTGGTATAAGCCACGCCAGGGAGTGGGGTCTAAGTAGGTCCGGTATTCACCAGGGCCCGCTGCAAAGCAGGATGGACTTGCTGCTGCAGAACACTATCAGGTTGCTACCCCTGCTCGTAGTTGGGGACAGGCAGGAAGGTCGGGACAGGCAGCAAAAGTTCGTAGTCGAAGGAAGAAAGCTAAGGATACAGTACACAGAATAACTATAATGATAACAGAACGCTGTCTCTCAAGGCTCTAGGGCCCTATCGATTCAGCAGGGAATTGAGGAAAGGGCAGGGCTTAAATAGAGTCAGCGCCTGGTGATAGCATATCACCGGTGCGCTGTCCCGTTAAATTTAACTGCAGTGCCGCAAGCGCCCGGCAAGCAGCAGGAGCGTGGTGAGGTGAGTAAGATATGGAGCTGCGAGTGAAACCGAGTACCGAGCTGCAGCGCCGCTCGCAGCAGGCATAGCGGGGATGCGGGTGTTCCTGCAACCCGAAGCGTGGGTCGCAGGGACACCCATTACACAGATCTGTATTTATTTAACATACTGGCAAATCTTTATATGTCTTTCTCTGTTTTGATTGATTATATACTGTAAAAAGCTTTCGATACATTTTCAATAATAAAAAAAACCTAAAATCTGGTTCCTTTTCTTACTGGGGCAGTCAAGTCATCTAATTGAACCTTGTTTGGTGGAACCCAAAAAAGAGTAGACATACATAATCAGGAGGAACAGAGGTTTGTAAGATCTAAGGATCTGGACAGCATTTTTATCTGTTCATTCTGATGTGATGATCCTCACTCCTCATGGGCTTCGAATATATCCCACCAGGCCCACTGTTGCATCTTTTGTCATTGCTACAAACATCTACTTGTTTAGTCCTCGTTGTGCCAGTTTCCAAATTATTATCATAATGGACATATGCGCATTATGTCGGAAGATTGATGCCTGACAAGAAGTGGAAAGCAAAATACTTTATTTTAGTTAGTACATACAGGTTTTTACACAGGTTGATCTGGAGGTGTGGCAACTTTAACATCATAATCATTACTTCACATTTATCATTACAATTTACAATACAATTGGTTAGTTTAATCATAAAACACTGCAATTGGTTACTTGTAATCAATATACTTTTCTACATAAACAGTACTGTTTACATTATCTTTGTTTTGCTTTCTAATAAATAATTTGCAGCATATCACCTGGTAAATCAGACAGTCATTACTAGTGTTTTGATTAAGATGAGAAAAACAACTTAGCTAACCATTGTTTTAATTATTAAATACCAGGAAAAAGTTGTTTATTGTCGGGGTAGCTAATCAAACTGGAGGACTTCTTGATGACCTCCAGAGGATTCTGGAAAATAAGTGATGGAATGTTACAGTAATCATCTTTGTCACCATACACATATAAACAAATGTGTATTATCAGTGATTAGAAATTGGAAGGACAAAAACCAACAATTGTGAGAATAGGTTGGTCAGATAAACCTCTTGTGTTGGAAATTATGAACAATTTAATTTAAGACTTAAGAACTACGAAATGTTTATTACATCTATAACTATGTCAAGGCTAAGCATCAGGCAGATCAAGGACATATTCCTTAGTCTTTTAAGTTTTAGAAATATAAACATTTAAAACTTAGTGAATAATAGAGAAATCACTTAACTCTATATTTTCTCTGACAGTCCCAAAAAGTGGGACCCTGCACTGGAACCTCATCCTGATCAAACCATGGCCAAAACAGGAAGAAGACAGACAAATTTCAGACAGGATACAGACACAACAGAAAACAAATACTGTGTATAGGCGATATCAGGCGGGCCAAGGTCAAACCAGGAGAGGGCACAGTATCAAATCAGAGAACAGGAGTTTTACCAAAATATGAGTGAAATTCCAGAACCAGAGAAATCCAATTATAGCAAGCCGCAGAAACACAATAGCAAGGACACAGGAGCAATCACAGTGTAAGGACGGCTAGGATGTAGATTCTCTGGACCACTGGAAGTGGGGGAGTAAGCTAAGTCAGGATCAAAGCAGGTTGAACTCGTTTGGGAGGAGACACCTAGGTCGTTAGCCCTGACACAACTTGCTTGTGGTGGCAGCTGGGGTGCAGCATGGTACAGAATCGGCAGGCAAACTCGTAGTCGGGAGCAGGAAGAAAGGTCAAGGCAGGTGGCAGGCAAGCATGGTCAGTGGACGTAGGCCAGGGGTCTGATACACAGTAGAGACAGGGAACACGGGAGACTGCTTCCTCTAAAAGCATGAGCACAATAGATCTTGCAGGGAGCATAGGAAGTGGCTAGAGGATATAGGTTCAGTGGCCGGAAATTAGCTAACTACCGGTGCACTGGCCCTAGGTAGCAGATACGCTTGCCAACAGGCAGGGATGCACAGGGAAGGAGGAGCGTGGAGAGGTGAGTACAAGGGAGCAGGGATAAACAAGTGCGATTGTGGCCTGACGTCTGGGTTGTGGAGCCACTCTTGACACACAAGCAGAGAATTCCCAGGAAGCCAGGGATTGGCCCAGGGCTTAACCCATTGAGCACCATACAGAACCCTGGCTAAGACTGCAAACTGACAGAATCTTTAAGGGGTGGTAGCACTGTCCTTACAACAACAGTTTGATATTTTTCACAATCAAACATGGGCTATATTGACTAAAATGTACAATGAACTTAAAGCCCAATGTGTCACGACAAAACGGTCTCTAAATCACTTTGATAGGTAAAACAATTAAAAGATGACATGTCAGATTTGAAAAATGGGGCTAAAACTGGCTCCTTCTGTAAGGGGTTAAAGAGACATTTCAAGGCACAAACACTAGTCGATTAACGTGGTTTTGCCATCACAAACAATGAGGATGGTATATACCATCAATGTCAGAGGTGGGACCTGCACCTATCTCCAGAAATGCCCCTCCACTCCATGTTTTGAATGTAGAAGGGACCATGTTTGCATGTTACTCTCCACTTATTTCAATGGCAGTTCCCAGTACAGCTGAGTGCAACTGCACCTGACAATGATGGCATATGCTATAGATATGCTATCAATGTTTGTGATGATAAAACCCCTTTAAAGAGATGTATAACAGTAATAGGCTTTTCTTTAGTACAAAGAAAATGCACAGAATATTGTTTATCAACCAAAAGGCTCCTTTTTATTTCTAAACCTTGTATCTGTCATCATAGTCATGGCAAACATTAGTTTCTTCTATCAGTTCAAAAGTTGTATACATAGCCACTCAATTCTATGCCGAGTGCAGACCTGGTCTGGTAATAATAAAGGTCAAATGGAATGGCCACACTGAAGTGTACATGGTCTGGTGGTCCATATACACATCAATGAAAATATTTTGATCAAGAATTAATCCTCTCCTTTACAGTTAGACTATGCAGAGATGTTGCAGGCATAGGCAAGAGACAATGCTAATCGAACTGGAATCCCCAGGGCCCCCCAGTGACATCGAATCCTGGGGCCCACCAGTTAAGTTTATTTTTGGAACCCACCAGTGGAGTTGAGTCTTGGGGCCCACCATTAGACTTGATTCTTGGGGACCACCGTACAGCTCTTGTTCATGACTCCACATGATTCCTACTTTCTGCCTCCCTTTCTCTGCCTTTTTCCATGAAAAGAAACCCCGAGACTGCCATGCTTAGGGCTTACCATATTCAGGGACCCACTAAAGGATTGCCCTGTGGGATAGTCCAAGCCTGATGCTTATGCTTTTTTTGGAACAATATAGTTGTCTGTAATCCCCTCCTCCAATCCTATTTTAAAATAAGACATAGAGGCTCATGCTTTGTCATATGTACAAACTGTATACATCATAGCTTGCTGCTCTTGTTTCCAGACCAGACCTCACTGCAGGTCTAGTTCTTATAAAGAGCATATCAAGAAAATGAAATTAGAACAATTCAATAAAATGGCTTCCTTTTTAAAAATGTAGAGAAGTAACCTGTCTGGTCATAGTATGTGTTACCATAACTATAAAGTGTTAAAGGATTTATATTCACATTTGTTCTACCTAATCACATTCTAAAATTTGGATGCCTCACTGCTCAAAGTCAGCACAGCCATATATTACTGCCGGGAAGGCAGCAGTATAAATGAGCTCACCATTTTAAGTGGACACCCACAGTCACTAAATTAATTGTGACATTTGTTGGCAATAACATGTAACCAAAGCCACCTCTTCAGTACAAGTATATCATGATATTATATTTAACTTTTTAGTCCATTCCAGTTGATACTACAGTATATTAGGCTCATTCTAAGTACAGGACAATTATAAGAAAAGTATACAGATAATGTTGTCAGCCTGTAAAAGAGCCAAATTATTGTGACAACTCTTGTCATGAAAAGTACCTTCTTCCTAACATAGAATTCAAGCATTTAAGTAAACACTAAGCTATAAAGCGTGACTCAATAACCAAGCTAAAAATTATACCCTAGACGTTCAAGCACAGAGCAGATAAAGGAGGTTACCATCTCAAGAATGTAAGACCATGTTCGGAATGATGATATAAGCATCCTACAAGTATCAGTGCTAGCAGAACATTCAGAGGCAATGGTAAGTGATGCCATACTAAAAATATAACACACTTGAATAAATCTTCTTGACTCCATCTATCCTAGAAAGCCAGACACTGATGCAAGGATATTTACTTCCATGTTACAGACACTCTGTCTATCTGTTAAACATATTTCTCGACCTGTAATTATTTATGTTTGTACATCACCAACTAGGGTTGTGGAGCTTGAAATTTAAAGCGAATATATTATAGCTGCAGTAACCAACCAATAACACTGATGGACAAACAGCATTCAAAAGTCTCTCCACAAGGATATACTGTCTATCACTTGACAGAGGTGAATACAACAGCAACACTTCTTATAGCCAATTACTGAAACTTCAATCATAATCTAATGTCATGTTTTCAAGGGCTATTACAGAAAAACAGGTAATACAAGGTAAACAAGATAGTACTTGAAACGCCTCTGAAAAGGGGAAGTGGACACTTGGAACCACAGAGGGCAGACACCTGTCCAGCCACGGTCGGGGACATGAACAGGACGCCAGGATAACAAACAGGAGAACAATGAATTCTGGATGACCAATGGAGGAATTGCAGGTTAGGACCAGGAGAAATAATCAAAGCACTATAGACTTAAACAGACTGGATGCAGGCACCAGGAGACAGGATACACCATCAGGTGACTTTGAGGCCCAGGAACACAGCACCAGGAGGCCAAGACAAGATTCCAGCAGAGACAAGAAACACAATAATCAATTCCAAGGGCTAGGCAGAGACAAAACCAGATGGGTCGGGGTCAGGAATTAGGCAGGAGACAAAAACAAGCTAGGGTCTCAGGAACTTGGACTCTCCAGTACACGGGTTCACAGGAACACAGAATCAGGAAACATGGAATAGTAGGAACACAGAGGTCTTAAGACTAGTGCAGCATTCCCTAGCACTACAACATTAATACTCAGGCCCAGAGTGGAGCTAGAAGCTGGGCAAGTGATTAGCTGAGAGTGCTGAGAGGCAGGTGTTAACCCTCATCATGCTGGATGGTAACAGCAGTCATAACAAGGCCAGATTCCAAGCACCAGGATCAAATGGATCAAATGGGAAGTTGCTGACAGAAACAAGGGACCTTGCAGATAGTGACATCTAAGCAGTCACTATCTGCCTCATCTTATTCTAAAGCAGTTAATGTATCTTTACACTCTCTTGACCTTCCTTTCTTTAACTCTCCCTTGCCCTTCCCAACTCACATATGTGTAATGCATTGCCACAAAAGAAGTTTTGTACTGTATAATTACATTGTTAGTCAAATATAGTTGAACAGCAAAATGCATAAAACTGATGTGGAAGCACCTATTTTCTGACATGTCGCCCTTAAGGGCCGTTCACACGGCTTATTTTGGGCACGGATTGCAGCCATATTGCGCGCCTGTACTGCGCTGCAATACGGCTGGAATCCGTCCCAGCCATTATGGTAATCCACAGTTCTCAAAGAGAACTATGGATTCTGTCTCTCCTACCCGCTCGGCGAATCCGCCGGGCAGGGAGAAAGTGACATGTTCATTATCCCGGCGGGATACGTGCCGTGGAGAATGAAAGTCTATGGGGCCGGCGGGCAGTGCCCCCGCCCCTTACTCAAGCCGTAATTGCGGGTGAAATGCGTCCCGCAATTACGGCTTGAATAAGCCGTGTGAACCGGCCCTTAGTGTCTTAGAAACTTTCTGTCAAGCTACAGTAACATATGTACACATTTAACTAGGGATACATGGAAAAAAAACTGCCATAGCCTACTAAGAAGATAGAGGAACATTTACTAACTGAACAACAGAAGACAAATGAAATGCCACAATAATGGGAAAACATTAGCAGATACACCCCACCAATTCCCAATCAATGCAACATATTATCAGAATACAGTACACTGAAGGCAAGTAAGGCACCTCCTCTTTAACTCATGAACATGGTGGACACATTTTCATTTTCAAAGTGATCTGGAAGTGAGAAGAGTGATGTTGTAGATAGAACAAGTAAGTGAAAACCTAAATTGTGGCGCTCACACAGTAATTACTGGGTAAAGCAAGCATTCGTATACAAACCTCATAGCTTGGGCTATTGAACAAAAACTGTTGTGCTCTAATCTTTGAAGACTTTAAATACATGATTAGTATTCTAGAACTGTTGTGGAAAAAATAAAACCTGGTTCTGTGCTAATTCCTGTTGCAATTATAAGAATATCAGTGTACATTGTGGGGTGTATGAATCAATGCAATTATGACAGTTATCTGGATGATTGTATTCCCATGAATGAGACTTCTTACCAGTAGATCTTTTAAGTCCTATTAATTGTGACGTGAGGCCTCCATGGATTGGACACAGATGTTTCTCCACAATACAGTTACCAAGGTCTGCAAAAATATCTAGGTAGAAAGTATAGTAGTAGGTAGGGTTAGAGGAACATGCACATAACTGCCAGGACCCGAGATTTCCCAGCAAAACATTGCTCAGGACATCACACGATCTCCACTAGCTTGCCTTCTTCCCATTCACAAGATGTAAAAGAAAGCATGTTTTATCAGGCCAAGCCATCAGTATGGGCACCCTAACCTGTCTACAGCTATACATTCTCACATATAGTAATCTGCAATGCATTGATTGCTCTGACACCTTTTGCAAAAAAAAAACTCACAGACATAAATCTAATTTTGCCTATTTGGGTTAAATTTGTAGCAAAAATTCACAGTGAAGAAAAAAACCCAATTAAAAAATAACTTTTACGTGATATGCCTTAAAAGAATGCCCTCAAAATGGAGGACCCACAGCAACAAACACCAAAATTTGTTCTCCTAGAGAGGAAGAAATGCTGGTTCCTCTAAATCTAAATATCCAATATAGTGGTACTGACCCAAGGGGTGAAAATTGCCCCCCTTGGCGGAGTAGTCACCCCAACAGGAGCGGCCCCACCTAATTGAGAGAGACGCACCCTAGTCAGACCCCTTAAACAGTTCCTAAAAGGATACCAGCAGGACTCCTATATGTACTATAGACACTCCAGGAGAAACAATTCTATCCACATAAAATCCTTCTTTTTAGTCACATGTACAGAACAAGAAAAAAAAACAAAAACAACGTTCTGTTGTATCATTGATTCAGAAACCTGTGTGATTTGTTCAAGACCCACAAACAAAAACAAAAACAACGTTCCGTTGTATCATTAATTCAAAAACCCGTGTGATTTGTTCAAGACCCGACGCGTTTCCCCCAAAAATTCTATAGGGTTCATCAGGGGTAACAAGAGAACATTTAGCCAACAAGACTAAAATCACAGCATACATAGACTAATAGATAAAGATACTTAGCAATGATATCCTTAATGGTGGTAATGCCGTCAAGATAATCCAATAAGATACAGATTGATGATGTGTCTGATGCCTCAGTGTGGACGATACTGCCATGCATCCATGCTCCCCATGGAGATCTTTAAAGTGGACACCACCGGAAGTGATCTCACAAACCAAAACATCACTTCCTGTCACCTCCCCCCTCCCCCCCACGGAGACCAATTTCTTGTTCTGTACATGTGACTAAAAAGAATGATTTTATGTGGATAGAATTGTTTCTCCTGGAGTGTCTATAGTACATATGGGAGTCCTGCTGGTAGCCTTTTAGGAACTGTTTAAGGGGTCTGACCTAGGGTGCGCTCTCAATAGGTGGGGCCGCTCCTGTTGGGGCGACTACTCCGCCAAGGGGGGCAATTTTCACCCCTTGGGTCAGTACCACTATATTGGATATTTAGATTTAGAGGAACCAGCATTTCTTCCTCTCTAGGAGAACAAATTTTGGTGTTTGTTGCTGTGGGTCCTCCATTTTGGAGGGCATTCTTTTAAGGCATATCAAGTAAAAGTTATTTTTTAATTGGGTTTTTTTCTTCACTGTGAATTTCTGACACCTTTTGCTCATAGCCTACATTTATATTTGTTTTAGAAATTTGTGCTACAGTGTTTTTTCTGTTGGATTGAACCATGCTTCTGTGAGATTGGACCATATGCCTTTATTCCCCTCTGACCCTGTCACCATTTCACATTCCTTGAACCACTTTTAGAGAACCTTTCTCCTAGTCTTCCTGTCATCACAATTTGGTCCTTGTCAATGTCATACAGATCCATAGGCTTACATTTTTCCTGAAGAACTGCACATAATACACTCAATTACATGCCTTGACATGCTGTTACTGAGGTCATAAATGGTTACATGGAAGAATATTATTCCACACTGAAGGCACTTTACTGTACTGTACAAATTATTAAAACTGACTGCTGACAGTTACCTTTGCATTGACAGCTATTGATGTCCAAAATGTGTTTGATGGGAAGCAAATCCGAAAATACCGCAGGCCATGGTAGTACAGTACAGTATAGTACAGTACAGTCTGCACACTGCAGCATGAGCAACATGTTTATATGTTTATCTTATCATTATATATCATTATATATCATTATCTTATGCTATTATCTTGCTGAAAAACAGATGCTGAGACACTTTTAAAAATTGGTTCCATAAATCAAATTTAACACATGTAACACCAAGTTGCTGGTGTACCCAAAATGAAGACTAGAGGGGTCCAGGTACTGTACATCATGCCACCACAGTTTGATGTTCCTTTGTGAAAACCTCTTCATGGCAATGTCCAAATGGTCTCTCGAACAATATCCAGCTATTGTTAGGTCCAAGACAAAAGTGAGACTCATGGCTGAAGAGGACAGATTTCCATTCCATTCTCCATTGTCATCTTTCTGTGCACAATAGTCTTTGAGCTCAGTGGTGTGAGGTCAATGGAACACCTGTAGCTGGACGTCTGGCTTGGAGCCCAATGTCATGCACACCTTCTGATGGCTTGTGATGACACTGTTTGCCACCTTAGGCTTGGGGTGTGATGTCCAAATTCGCTTGTAGTATAGAGTGGATTACTACATATCATTCTTCTAATCATACAATCCATATAGGTAGAGTTCTTCCTCAGCGCACCTCTTGCTGTTATTTGTTGTTCTCCCAACCGCTAAGACATACAACATAAGAAGAAGACGGCATCACACAATCATCCCCAGAAATGTCAGCTTCCTATACAGCTAAAAAGCCTGCTCCCCCCTCTCAAAAAAATGCTTTGTAGGGGGAACAAGAAAAAAAGTACAATTGTGCCATTTTTTGGGGTTTAGTTTTTGTTTGATTTTACACGTTATAGTTTAATTAAAATATTATCTTTATTATGCAGATCACTAAGTATAAGTAAGTAAGTAAGGACCAAAAAATAGCGCCACATAATCACTGCGCCTCATCACTATGTAGTAACTTATACCACTATAATGTCTACCAATCATGTGAAACAAGTGGGCGGTAGCTGCCAGTGGTGTGGCCGGGCCTCATACGGCAGTACCAGTTGTTCTGCCATAATGGTAGCCTTGATCATCCCACACCACATGATCTGATTTATGAGATTTCATGTGACTAATAGAACTCTGCTATTGATCTGGGATTTGTTCTCCGCATGCCACAGATTGTAGCTAAGTGCTTAAAATATAACCATTTGCAGATCTGATACTTTCTAAATTTGCATAACCTTACAGGTTATCCTGCCTGGCATTGCAATTTCTGTGTTGAGGAGTGTCTATACAAGTACAATGTTTTATTATCCTATTCGGCGGGCACAATTCACTTAATTAACAACAGCAGGAATGTCTGCATAAAGAGCTCCTCCTCCGTCTCTCTACCAAGTCCAATATATAGCAGTTGCTTGAAAAAGAGGGTGGTTTACGCAACTTGCTTCCCTTCACTATTGAATCTGGATGAGGAGGATCTTTCATATATTCTTATCCACAACTGCAGATGTTCTACTAATAGCAAATATTTTACGATTTTGTATCCGGTCTTTTGGATGTATCAATAAATGAAGAAAAATTGCTAAATAGTTTCAAGTCTGCAATTGTGTTAAATATACAGTATATACAATCACACACAAAGATATTATACCATAATGTTATGGGTACTCCCGCAACCCACACCCCTGGTCGGGGGTGCAACCGTACTCCCAGTCCCTCTTCTGCGTGTGGCAAACATCAAATTTAAGACACCTGCTCCCCAGTCACACCTGAGAACTTGTAACACTGACAAGTCACATTAGCAAATTGTGCCCAATTTGCTAATTTCACTTAAGAGTGTACTCACTTTTGTTGCTAGCAGTTTAACCCCTTAAAGTCTAAGCCTGTTTTGGACTTAAAGCCCTTTTTTTCAAATTTGAGAATAATGTTTTAATGGTTTTACCTATTCATGTGAATTTGAGATTGTTTTCTCGTGACACATTGTACTTTAAGTTAGCAATTAATTTTTGTCAAAACAGTCTTTATTTGTGAAAAATATCAAATTATTGTGAAAATTTTGAAAAATTGGCCATTTTCAAAGTTTGAAAATTTCTGCGTGTAAGACAGATAGTCATAACCAACAAATTAGTAAATAACGAACATCTATCATAAGTCTACTTTATGTTGCCAGAATTTTTTAAACAATCTAATTTTTTTAGGACATTAGGGGGCTCTTACATTTTGTAGCAAATTTTAACATTTTTAAGAAAGTTTGTAAAACTGATATTTTTAAGGACAAGTCCAGTTCTAATGTGGCTTTGAGAGGCCTGTATGTTAGATACTTCCATAAATGACTCCATCTAAGAAACTATACCCTTCAAGGTATTCAAAACAACACTTATGAAGTTTGTTCGCCGAAATTAAAGCAATGAAGAATTTAAAAATTTCACTTTTATTGATTCCCCAGTTTCTGACGTTTTTAGAGATATCCCATATGTGGCCCTAGCGCACTATTTGACTCGACCACAAGCCTCATAGGAGCACCTACTTTATTATGGGGGTCTCATTTTCACTAGGATAAATTTTAAACAACATTCCAGGTTTGCAGACACCCTAAGGTGCTAAAACTTAATAAACTCCCCTAAAAAGACCTAATTTGGAAAAGTACACCCCTTAAGGAATATAACCAGGGATGAAGTGAGTATATTGATCCCACAGGTGTTTGACAATTTTTTTTAACACAGGGCAGTGAAAATAACACATTTTATTTTTTTCCAATAATCTGTAGTTTCAGCTGAAAATGTTTAATTTTTAGAAGGAATCCTGGAAAAAAAGCATCCCAAATTACTTTTTACTAATTTTTTTCCAAGTTCGGCAATACCCTATATATGGATGTAAACTGCTGTTTGGGCACATGGCAGGGAGTACAAGGGAGGAAGCAATTTTTTGGCCTTAGGAACACAGATTTTGGTGGGTGCCATAGCGCATTTGCAAAGCCCCCAAAGTACCAGAACAGTTGAAACCTTCCAGAAGTCCCCCTGCTTCGGATTCAACACCCCTTATGGATGTCATCTAGAGGTGTATTGTGCACTTTGGGTGTACAGGTGTTCATGTTTTAGCTTAGGGCCATGAAAATAAAAAATAAAAATCATTTGCAGTTCCACCATTGTTTTTTGGATTTCATTTTTACAGCGTTCGCCTTGTAATATAAATGGTCGGTACAATTGCAATGGTATAAATTTTATATAGCTTTTTTATGTTTTGTTACTTTTTTATTTTTTGTTACAATAGAAATAGGTTTGTATAAAAATTGTGTTTTTATGTTGTCACAGTATTACAGCCATAACTTTTTTATTTTTCTGTATACGAAGCTGATTTAAGGGCTTGTTTTTTGTGGGATGAGTTGACGTTTTCATTGGTGCCATTATAGGGTTTATATGATGCTTTGATCTCTTTTTATAAAGGTATTTTGGAGGCAGAATGAACAAAAAACAGCAATCCTGGTAGTGTTTTTTATTTTTACAGTGGTCACCGTGCGGTATAAATGACATGCTAGCTTTACCCAGTAGGTCGATACGAATACAGCAATACCCAAGAGAGCCATTACTTTTTTTATTTTTCTGTGTACAGAGCTGTGAAAGGGCTTGTTTTTCCCAGCTTGAGTTGACGCTTTTATATGGTATTATTTTTGGAGTAAACATAACTTTGTGATCACCTTTGAATCTGTTTTTGGAAGGCAGGGTGAAGAAAATACAGCAATCCTGATAGTGTTTTTTATTTTTATTTTTTACAGTGCTCACCGTGCAGTACACGTGAAACGTTAAGTTTACTCTGCTGGATGATACGATTGTGGCAATATCCAAGATATTGTTTTTTAATGTTGTAGCAGTTTTAAAAAAAAAAAAAAAAACATGTTTTTACTCTGCAAAACAATATTTATGTATTGCTCTCTTCTGATAGCCATAACTTTTTAATTTTTCCATATACAGTCATGTAGGGTCTTTTTATTTGTGGGACAAACTGACATTTTCATTGGTACCACTTTGGCATTTATATGACTTTTTTATGTCTTTTTATTCCGTTTTATGCGCAGCGAGAAAAGCAAAAATTGCAATTCTGCCATTGTTTTTTATTATTTTTTTTTACGCCGTTCACCGTACAGTTAAAATAACATAACAAATTTATAGGATAGGTTATTACGCCCGCGGCAATACCAAATATGTGCACTTTTTTTATTTTGGATCATTTCTGGGGTGAGTGGTATTTGTAATGGGTAAAAGGCAGGTGTGCTGGTTTTGCTGTATTTTATATTTTTTTACACTAACTTTTTAGTTATTTTTTTTATCATTTGTTACACTATGGGAATAAACTGTTATAACTCAGGTATAATTCATTGCAGCATGTCTATACTGCAGTGTATTATGCCAACTGTCAATCATCCTGTCATGCTCTGGCAGGATGATGTCACAGACAAACTTAGAGGTCATTGTGTGACCCCCGGGTTGCCATGGCAACCACCAGAATCCCACAATTTCGTTGCTGGGGTTCTGATGGAGGACAGAGGGAGCATTCTTCCTGTGTTATAACTCCTTAACTGCTGCAATCGCTATCCGCGGCAACTACGGGGTTAAACCGCCAGGAACAGAGTTATCTCTGCTCCCGACCGCAAGTGCATTTTAGCCCAGCTGTCAATCACTGCCAGGCTTCTGTAGCAATCATGCGGACACAGCTCCTCTGCCCACATGATCTCCATGACGTTCCTGGACGTCATGGTGCGTTAAGGGTTAAACACTGATGACTGTGTGTTGAGTTACTTTGAAGGCACACCAAATTTACACTGTTAGGGGATATTCACATGGCGTTTTGCACCCATCTTGAATGAAATTTATTAAACAAGAAAAACTGAAATATCACATGGTCATAAGTATTCAGACCCTTTGCTATGACACTCATATTTAACTCACATGCTGTCCATTTCCTTCTGATCGTCTTGAGATGGTTCTACTCCTTCATTGGAGTCCAGCTTTATTCAATTAAACTGATTGGACTTGATTAGGAAAGGCACACAATTGTCTATATAAGATCTCACAGCTGCACAGTGCATGTCAGAGCACATGAGAATCATGAGGTCTAAGGAACTGCCCAAGGAGCTCAGAGACAGAATTGTGGCAAGGCACAGATCTGGCTAAGGTTACAAAAGAATTTCTGCACTCAACCTTCCTAAGTGCACAGTGGCCTCCATAATCCTAAAATGGAAGAAGTTTGGGACGACCACAACTCTTCCTCGACCTGACCGTCCAGACAAACTAAGCAATCATGGGAGAAGAGCCTTGGTGAGAGAGGTAAAGAAGAACCCCAAGATTACTGTGGCTGAGCTCCATAGATGCAGTAGGGAGATGGGAGAAAGTTCCATAAAGTCAACTATCACTGCAGCCCTCCACCAGTCAGGGCTTTATGGCAGAGTGTGCCGACAGAAGCCTCTCCTCAGTGCAAGAAATATGAAAGCCGCATATAGTTTGCAAAAAAACACACACGAAGGACTCCCAGACTATGAGAAATAAGATTGCTCATTACCTGCCCAATACAATCCCAACAGTGACACATGGTGGTGGCAGCATCATGCTATGGGGGTGCTTTTCAGCTGCAGGAACAGGATGACTGGTTGCAATTGAAGGAAAGATGAATACGGCCAAGAACAGAGATATCCTCCATGAAAACCTCTTCCAGAGTGCTCTGGACCTCAGACTGGACCGAAGGTTCATCTTCCAACAAAGCAATGACCCTAAGTACACAGCTAAAATAACAAAGCAGTGGCTTCAGAACAACTCTGTGACCATTCTTGACTGCCCCAGCCAGAGCCCTGACCTAAACCCAATTGAGTATCTCTGGAGAGACTTGAAAATGGCTGTCCACCAACGATCACCATCGAAACTGAGGGAACTGGAGAGGATCTGCAAGGAAGAATGGCAGAGGATCCCCAAATCCAGGTGTGAAAAACTTGTTGGATCATTCCCAAGAAGACACATGGCTGTAGTAGCTCAAAAGGGGGCTTCTACTCAATACTGAGCAAAGGGTCTGAATACTTAAGACCAGGTGATATTTCAGTTTTTCTTGATACTAAATTTGCAAAAAATGTCTACATTTCTGTTTTTTTTCTTTCAAGATGGGGTGCAAAGTGTAAAAAAAATTAGCCAAAAAATGAACTTTTTTGATCTTACCAAATGGCTACAAACAAAGAGTGAAAAATTTAAAGGGGTTTGAATACTTTCCGTACCCACTGTACACTGCTTTCAATGTAAAACATGCATATCGGCGTTCAGACGAGTGATCGGCGATGTGTGTTTTACATGCATCTTTGATGTGTCTTTCGGATCCTTTCATAGAATTGTCATGTCAACTCTTGATCCATTTGACGCAGCAGGCGCCCTATTTAAAACTGTAGGGTGCTTTTCTGCTGCAGCAAAACTGCATCCAAACATGCACCTGCATGTTAGATATGTTTGGATGCGTTTTACGCAATGCTTTTGAATACGTTTTTCGTATCTGAAAAATGTATTCAAAACACCATGTGAACATACCCTTATACAAGCTCTACACTGACTACTTTACATTGTAATAAAGTGTCATATCTTCAGTGTTGTTCCATGGATAATACAATATTTACAAAAATGTGAGGGGTGTGCTCACTTTCCTGAGATACTGTATAGTAAAATTAATTTAGAGTTATAATGAAAAATTTTTTTAAACTACTAATTTTAATATTTATCCCAACAGAGAAAGAATCTTGTTCTCACTGTTCTTAGTTTAGAGCATCTACTTTTGTCAAACTCATGTGAACTGAATGCAGATGTCATGGTTGTACACACATGGGAAAATACAAAAAGAAGAGAGAAGTATACCCCAGAGACCCATTTCTATGTTATCTGTGTCAGGCTAGACATGAACTACAAGTGCACTATTGTACAAACATTGCAGAGATCATTGCAGAAACTATGGAAAAGTTTGTTGAAAGACAAGCCCACTATTGTGACTTCTAACCTTAGCAGCAGGAAAAAAAAACTTTATTTATTTTAATAAAATGTTAGGAAATTCATTACTTCAAGAACTGATTGAATATGAGTTGTTTTACAAAAAGATGTAACTTCTGTCTTCCATAATTAGCCACTATCAGCACTTGCATTTCTTTACTTTAATTACTTGAACTTAATACAACACATTCATATTGCTGTCGTTGTTATCACATATTCATTACATATTGTTTCCCCTAAAAGACAGGCACTAGGGCCTCATGTATGAAAACTGACTTGGTCGAAGACTTTCTTTGTTGCCTATAGCAACCAATCAGAGCTCCTCTTTCATTTCATATAGTGCTCTGAAATAAATGATTGGTTGCTATGGGCCCCCCAAAAAGTCTTAGACCTAGACAGTTTTCACACATGTGCCCTTAAGGGTGCTTTCACTACTTGCTGGTTTTATTGATTTTTAAGTGCAGGTTTTTTCTTAAATTGCTAGTTTGACTGCCTGTTTATTAATACAAGCTCTCACAAATTCAAAATAGTTAGAGAAGTGCCCTTATTTTATGGCTGTCAGGTTGAATGACTCATACCTTTGAAGAAGGTCAGAGCAGAGAGCCCCTCCCCCCAAAGAATGCTTCTGGGGGGAAGGAGGGGGAGGAGGATTGGGCGTCTGTGTCCTGGATTAACCTGTGTGTGCTGCTTCCTCCTGCTCTTACACAGTTGAGTGACAGCAGTGCCCGTTGTTCTATTTCATGATTGTTTTGGAATGTGCTATATAATACTATAGAGATAGGATGTAAATACTTTTGTCTCCTGTATTTGGGCCACCCTGAGTAAGTAAACATCCCCTTGTTGTTGTGGGATGTGGGACTTGTAAGCAAGAGGGGAATAGGAAACTTGATCCTTTGCTCTATTAGCACCCCCTTCACTATAGTCAGCCCTCCTGCAACAGGTGGGCAGCCCCAAAACACGGGTGAACTCTGAGAGCAAACCCCTCCCCCTTGTAAAAAGTTAGTGTGCTGGGGCTATGGGAGGGGGAGAGGGAGCGAACGGGGCAGCCCAAGAAGACCCCCCTCGTTAATTACGGGGGAATGAAGGCTGAAGCCGTAATGAAAAAAAACCCCTTTAAGGGTGTTTCACATGTGCGGTTTTTTGTGGCTTTTTGGTGGGGTTTTTTTCTATTGCGTACGCCTGTTTTTTAAATAGCAAGTTTTAAAGTTTTAATAGTTTAGAAAAGTGTTGTGAAAGGGTGCTTCCACATGGCGGATTTTTTTATGCGGTTTTTGGTGAATTTTACTTGCAGAAATGCAAAGCATTAAACTGCCTTTATTGCTGTGCATTTCTGCAAGTTAAAAAAACGGACCAAAGAACACAACAAAAACATGACGTGTGAAAGCACCCTTAAAGAGTACCTATCACCTTCAGGCAAACATCATGAAGTAACAGAAGACTAAAATATAAACACTTTCTCAAATAAGCTTTATTAGGAAAACCAAAGCATTTCACCTGTATTTCAGTTTTCAAAAAAGCGCTGGCCCTTTAAGACAGCTCTGAAGTCGGGACAAGTCGGCACATGACAGCTTGATGGATGACAGTTGTAAGTTCCTGAGCTGGGAGAGTCCACAGTGCAGGGGGAGTGTGTAAGTCTACATCATGTACACACCAGCAGCAGTTACAGATGCCTGTGTGCTATATAGGAGGAGGAGGCTGAAGCAACAGGTAAACTGTTTAATAGCGCCAAAATCCGTAAAAAAAAGTATTTTAGCGGCAAAACCCGTTAAAAAACATATTTTTAGCTGCAAAATATGTAAAAAAAAACCTTATTTTTAGCAACAAAAGGAAGATGACTTTAGAAGAGCTTAAATCCGCTAAAATACTTTTTTTTTACGGATTTTAGCACTAAAATACAGGAGTTTTTTTTACGGATTTTAGCATTTTTCTGTGGTTTTGTTTTTTGATAGTGTAGGGACTCGCAAGAAATGAGGAGCCTTGCTGTTGGCTTGCGAGCTTGCCTACTGTAGCTACTGCATCAACTAATACCTCATATTTTGATATTTTCCCAGCATGTTATCTTTTTACCCTAAAATACTGGGGAGCTTAGTGTACAAGTATTTTGTGCAGTGCACCTTCTAAGTGCTGGGCAGCTTGCCCACATTTTTTGTGGGTGATATAAGCTGAAACCCAGCATGGTGTAACTGTATAAATGGCGTTACCCTTTTTATCGCTTTATCTATATGCAATTCTCATCAGTATTGTTGCATTTTTTGCAGTCTCCCCATGTGTTATACTGGGCTTTTTGCATGCTGGTGTGAACTAGTACCTAGAGCATTTGCTCATTAATTAACGGCACCTGCTATCTTTTCCCATGAAGCACAAGGGCCAGAGACGCCCGCTGCTGGTATTCAGTGTATCCACCAGCCATTGAGCTGTAAGTGTGGCTTTGTAGTTTTTTGGTAATTTATGTCCCATTTTTCTGTGGTTTTGTTTTTTGATAGTGTAGGGACTCACAAGAAATGAGGAGCCTTGCCGTTGGCTTGCGAGCTTGTGTACTGTAGCTACTGAATCAACTAATACCTCATATTTTGATATTTTTCCCAGCATGTTATCTTTTTGCCCTAACATACTGGGGAGCTTAGGGTACAAGTATTTTGTGCAGTGCACCTTCTAAGTGCTGGGCAGCTTGCCCACATTTTTTTGTGGGTGATATGAGCTGAAACCCAGCATGGTGTAACTGTATAAATGGCGTTACCCTTTGTATCGCTTTATCTATTTTGCAATTCTCATCGGTATTGTTGCATTTTTTGCAGTCTCCACATGTGTTATACTGGGCTTTTTGCATGCTGGTGTGAACTAGTACCTAGAGCATTTGCTCATTAATTAACGGCACCTGCTATCTTTTCCCATGCAGCACAAGGGCCAGAGACGCCCGCTGCTGTAATTCAGTGTATCTACTAGCCATTGAGCTGTAAGTGTGGCTTTGTTAGATTTTGGAGATAAATTTATTCGCACCAAAATCCGTACAAACCCACAAAAACCATAAAAAACTTATTTTTAGTAACCAAAGTGAGATAACTTTAATAGCGCCAAAATCCGTAAAAAAAGTATTTTAGTGACAAAAGCGAGATAACTCTGTTAGTGCCAAAATCCGTAAAATGACTACAAGATTACATATGAATGCAATAATGTGCTTTCCATCCCCTATTGTAGGGCGAAGTTACATCCAATTGCTTAATTTATGCATACATTGAAATCCAGAAGACAAGCAAAAAAACGCGGGTAAAAAACACACCAAAAATGCAAATCGCAGCAATAAACGGACATTTTTTCAGCTGCTTTTGACAGACAGTGGAGAGAAAATTTAGTTTTTAGTATTTGGCTTTCAGGTCGTTTTCTGTCCACTGCAGTGTAGACATAGCCTTAGTGTGCTGTGCCTTCTGTACTGTATGTAGTGAGAGACTCAGCATCCCCCTGCACTGTTGGTATCTCCCAATAGACTGATAAGGATCTCCTGAGTTACAAAGTGAAAGTAAAACCTGTTTCCCTGAAAAATTTAGGTAAATCCTCTGGATTGCTAATGACATGTATTTGAGAAAAGTCTTATAATTTCATCTACTATCAATTATAGGTGTTTGTGTGGAGGTGATAGGTACTCTTTAAGCATAATAATTGATCACTCACAACACCTTTCTAAACAGTTTAGAAAATTGAAAGAATCTTACTGTTGATAAAAGAAGAGCAGTGCTGCAACAGAAAAACTGTACCAGATCATTGCATCTTTTTTAATGTAAGCAAAACTGTGAGACAAGCTGTGCTTAAAGGGGTTCTCCGGGAAAAGAAGAAAACTAAATAGATAAACTGCATGTCATAATGAAAAAAATCCTAAATAACTTTAATTAGAAAAGTCTCCTTGTTTTGTCTAGGGAATAATCCTTACAGAAGAACAAAATGGCTGCCGGGCTGCTTCCTCAGCAGAAACCTGTCGTACAGGAAGTAGAGCAGGCTCTGTGAGTTACTTCCTAGTTAGACTGTCATAACTGAGCATGTGCTGTACTCAGTCAGTCTGACAGACGTGCGGCACAAAGGATACATCAGGCCATGCCTCTAACCACGACCACACACATGCCAACTTTATAGACAGCTGAAAAGGGACACATTTCAGGATTACATTGTATCCAATCATGAAATATTAAATGTAATATAATATACAGAAAGGAAGCAATCAGATACTTTTTAAAGCAAGATAGTCAGTTTATTGACGCAAACCTATTTCCCTATTGAAAAAGAGGGACATTTAAAGAGCTAAGAGGGACAGAGGGACCCGGGTTGAAAATAGGGACTGTCCCTCCAAAAAAGGGACACTTGGGAGGTATGCATGTATATACAGTATATAAAAATGTGGTGTGGATACAGTATATAGACTCTATAGCTCAGCTGAGAGGAAGCGGCTGTTGTGGGAAATGTAGTTTTCAGATAGCGTGTCTAGCAACTTTAGCTCCGCCCACTAGCCCAGTGAGGAGAGAGATCCAACATAGCAATAATATGTGATATAACAGTGCCTGTAAGTGGTTCACACACTGGATTGTGACAGATATTTACTGTTTATCTATAGTATTACTGCACTATATGTTCTTATTTTTGGGGGTTTGTCACACAATTCCTTTAAATCATTATACATATAAACAACATACCATCATGCCACCATAACATTGAAAATCAGCAGGGCCGTTCCTAAGTCAAATTGCATTCAGAAATTTCCCCTCCCCCTCCTTTTAACATTTTGCACTATGCTGTGACACCATCACCATCAACCAGAGCCCAAATATACAAAAAGCTTTAACACAATGTTCTACATGTAAAACTACTAAATAACAGTCATACATTTAGTAAATAACACTGCTACACAAAATCAGAATCCCAAGGCTGATAGTACTAATGTTCCATCACCAGCACATAGTGACCGAATACCGCAACACCGTGACCACATAGGGCAACATGTATGAATGGGGCTGCGACAGAAGTCTGGCGTCTTTTCAACCCGACATCTGGCACAGCCCCTTTTGCAATAGTTTTAAACCTGCCACACGCCAATATCAGGTGCATTACAGAGCACTCGCAGCACTTTGCGATGTGCCTGAGATCGGGGAGCGTGTGAGAAGTGGGGCGCGCTACAACTGTGCAAAGCTATAGATTTATAGTTTCAGTACGGTAATTCCAGGCGCATTACTGCTGGAACAGGTAAACCCCTTTCAAAGTGGTATACCTGAGCCAGAAGTGTCGTCTTAGCGCTAGAATGTGCCTGATTTATGACCCGCAATAGAGCGGGTTCTACACTATTATAATGCGCACAAAAAGTGGCGTCTAAACGGCAAAAACCATACATGTCGCCCATAGTGACTGAACAGTACTGCCACACCATGACCACATATCACCACCACATAAAGACTGAAAAATACAACATGCCATTGCTGAATATAAACCATTATACCACAACTAATACTATTGGCATACAGTGACCATACAGTGGTGGAAACCAGTTGTACACAGGCTTTGCAGACATATAAGTTATTACAGTAAAGTTACATCCATTGACTCACAGTTCACATCTCTGATGTGTTGTTCTCTTCTCTGATGAGTTGTTCTCTTTCTCTTCTCCATCTGTCCTAGACTGCCATGACATCTTCTCCAAGAAACAACTTCACTGTAGAATTTAGGAATCAAACATCTTAGACTCTTCACTTTTCATCTCTCCCCTACAAATTCCTATCTCTGTACTAACTCCACATCCATAACGCCTCTAATTGTCATAATGACCCCTTTGTGCCTCTAACAGTAAAAGTAGCCGCAAATGGCTATGGGGCTCCCATTTGTGCATCAAGTTTTAGTCTTGTTTTGTATACCAATATAGGAGGTAGTTAAATCCCCCAAGATAGTATGTAGAAACATTCCCAAACTAGGTAGGCAGATAGGGGAACCCCCTTTTAGGTAGGCAGTGCTCAATTAGGTAGGTATATAGCACCCCACTAGGTGGGTAAACTTATAGTTTTCCCAATTGGTAGGTATCTAGGTCCCCTATTAAGTACATATGTAGTTATATAGGCCTCTCCAATAAATAGATATATAGGTCCCTAGTATTTAGTTATATAGGCCCCCCTGTATGTAGGTGGATAGGAATATATATCACCCAGGCCCGGTGTAGGTAGAAATTCCCCCCTCACCAGGTAGGTATATGCCCCCTGTAGGTAGGCATATAAGGCCCTTGTAGGTAGATATATATGCCCCCTCTAGGTACAGATATGCACCCTGCAGGTAGATATTTATGCCCCTTGTTTGTACAGATATGCACCCTGTAAGTAGATATATATATATGCCCCTGTAGGTACAGATATATGCCTCCTGTAGCTAGGTACTGTCCTAGCCAGAGAGTCCCTCCATCTACAATACCAGCCAGAGAGTGCCTCCATCAACTGTCCCAGCCAGAGAGCGCCTCCATATACAATACCAGCAGAGAGTGCCTCATATACGAGTACCCATCAGAGAGTGCCTCATCACTGTCCAGCCAGAGTGCTCATCTACAATACCAGCCAGAGAGTGCCTCCATCAACTGTCCCAGCCAGAGAGTGCCTCCATTTACAATACAGCTAGAGAGTGCCTCCATCAAACTGTCCAGCAGAGAGCGCTCCATATACAGTACCAGCGAGAGTGCCTCCATATACAGTACCAGCCAGAGAGTGCTCCTATCAACTGTCCAGCCAGAGATGCCTCCATCTACAATACCAGCAGAGTGCTCCATCAACTGTCCAGCCAGGAGAGCGCCTCACATAGTACCAGCAGAGAGTGCCTCCATCAACTGTCCAGCCAGAGAGTGCTCCATATACAGGACAAACCACCCACAGCGGATCAACTGTGATCTACAGGGACAAACCACCCACAGGGATCAGTGTGATCTACAGGGACAAACCACCACAGGGATCAGCTGTGATCTAACACTATGCTTTTCTTTTCCTCATTATCGCAATCTCCACTCTCCTACACTTATTGCTTATCCCAAAACTCCCTCGTGGACAATGAGCTCTACATCTCCCTGCATTCTACCGCTCAACCTGTTGCTGCCACCAACTCTTCCCACTGTTAATGCCTCCGTACCAAACAAACCCTGCCAAACTACAGTCTATCCTACTCCACTGCTCACCCTTCACTGCTCCTTCTGGCTTCTGGGACACATCCCCAACCCAGCGCCCCCAGCACAATTCCCACCATAGTCTCTGCTCCTCGACAGTTTCACCACTACAAATTCCGTAATCCTTCAACCTGATTACACATCCTCTGACCCCTGCTCCCCCTATCCTCTCTTGGAGCTCTCTGGAATGCACGGTCTGTATGTAATAAGCTCTCATACATACATGACTTGTTCATCTCACGCAAACTTACTCTTCATTGGTCTGACTGAAACCTGGCTGACACTGTTCTCCCTGCCGCACTCTCTTTTAGCGGCTCAACTTACCACACTCCTTGCCCTGGTAACAAGCATGGTGGGAGGTGTCGGCCTCCTCTGTCTGACACCTGCTCCTTTGTCCCCGCTCACCTCTGCCTTCCTCACACTCATTCTCTTTGAGGTGCATTCAGTCCGCATCTACGCCCCTTGACACAAGTGGCTGTTGTCTACGACGCAGACCCTGCACACTGCCTTTCTTGACCACTTTGCTTCCTGGCTTCAACATCCCAATCGACACCCCACTTGCTTCCAACAAACTCCTTCTTGCTCCTCCTTTGACTCTTCCAGTGGACTCAGGAGCCACTGACAAAGATGGACACACATGGACCTCATCTTCACCGCCTCTGCCCCTATTGATTTCAAATCCCCACCCCATATTGACCACAACTGCTTACTTCTCCACCATCTCCACCCCACTGCTCCTCCTGTCTCTAACCAGTACAACCCGCAGGAACCTACAAAGCTAAAACGTTCTCACTCTCTCTGATTCTCTTGCACTCTTATACTATCTCCTCATTTTAATGACCCAGACACAGACACCACTTTCTACAACTACTCAATCACCACCACCCTTGTCTCAGTCGCTCCTCTCACAACAACAGAACCCGCCAAAATCAACAGACACCCTGGCACACAGACTCCACTAAACAACTGAGGCGTGCTTCCAGAGATGCCGAACGCCACTGGAAGAAAACTCACTCCACTGATGACTTTGCCTTATACAAGCAATCACTGCATACATTTAAATCTGCATCACCTCACGCCAAACAAGACTATTTCACCACTTCATATCCTCCTGTCCCAACCCAGACATTATTCAAAACCTTCAACTCTCTTCTCCGTCCACCAGCACCTTCTCCCCATCCCTCTTTCAGCAGACAACTTTGCCATTCACTTCCTTCAGAAGATCAACCACATCAGAGAAAGCTTCAGTCGCAGTCCCACACACCTCTCTACCTTGCAAACTGCTCTTCCCCTTAACTTGCTTCCCACGGTCACTCATGACAAGCTCTCTCTTTACTGTCCAAATCCAACCTCACTACCTGTAGTCTTGATCCACTACCATCCCACCTCATCCAGACCTCAGTGCTTTATCATCCAAGCCCTCACCCATTCTTCAACCTATCACTAACCTCTGGCATCTTCCCTTCCGCTTTAAACATGCTACTATCAATCAATCCTCAAAAAACAGCCTTGACCCTCCTCTCTGTCCAACTATCACCCTGTCTCACTGCTCCTTTTGCTTCCAAATCCTCGAGCAGCTCGTCTATCTTCAGCTGTCCTACCACCTCTCCTCCAACTCTCTTCTTGACCCACTACAATCTGGTTTCTGATACCACCACTTTACGAAACCGCCCTAAACAAAGTCACTAATGACCTAGTAACTGCTAAAGCTCATGCCACTACTCTGTGCTCTCCTCTTAGACCTGCCCTCTGCTTTGACACTGTCGACCATTCCTCTGCTACAAATACTCTCCTCCCTCGGCATCACGGACTTGGCTCTTTCTGGATTCTCTCGTACCTCACTGATCGGACTATCAGCGTTCTCTCATTCTCGCTCCACCTCTCTCCCGGCCTCTCTCTGTGGTGTCCCCAGGGTCAGTCCTGGGTGCTTTACTCTTCTCTCTTTACACTCTTGGCCTCAGTCAGCTCATAGCATCACACAGCTTTCATTACCCTGTATGCTGACGATACCAACTCTACATCTCCGCATAGATGTCACTTCTCTACTCTCCCGGATCCCTGACTGTCTGTCCTCCATTTCTCTTCTTCTCATCACGTCTCTAAAACTAAATGTGGAGGAAAACAACTCATCATCTTCCCACCGTCCAACTCTACCCTGCCCTGATCTCTCTATCTCAGTCAACGGCTCTACACTTCTACCTGTTCCGCAAGTCGCTGCCTTGGGGTAATCCTAGACTCCGCTCTATCTTTCAAACCACACATCCAAACCCCTTACTCTGCCTGCCGCCTCCACCTGAAAACATCTCTCGCATCCGCTCATTCCTCAACTATGACACTACAAAATTCTGGTCCATGCCCTTGTCATCTCCTTACTACTGCAACATCCTTCTCTGTGGCCTCCAGCTGCACCCTCGCTCCCCTCCAATCCATCCTTAACTCTGCTGTCCGTTCTTATCCACCTCTCTCCTCGCTACTCCTCTGCCTCTCCCTCTGCCAATCCTTCACTGGCTTCCATTGCAGCAAATTCATTTCAAGCTACTAGCCATGACCTACAAGGCTCTGCATGACCTCTCCCCTCCATACATCTCTGCCCTAATTTCCACATTTCTCCCCTCACGCAATCTTCGCTCCTCACAGGACCGTCTCCTCTGGTCTCCCCTTATCAGCTCCTCACCCAACCAGCTCCAAGACTTCTCCGTGCTTCACCCACACTCTGGAACTCACTGACCAACACATCAGACTCCTCATCACTTTCACCAGCTTCAAAAGCAACCTGAAAACCATTTCTTCAGGCTTGCTATAACCTACACTACCTTGTTGTCACTACTTCCTCCACAAACATGTCTGCCCCTCACCCCCTGTCTCTTTCCCCCTCCTTGTAGTTTGTAAGCCCTCGCGGGTAGGTTCCTCTCTCCCTCTGTCATGCCAATTGTCAGTAATCACTTATCACTGTACTTGTTTGACTTATGTTATGTATGTAACCCCCTCGAATGTACAGCGCCCTGGAATCAATGGCGCTTTAAAATAAATAATAATAATAATAATAATATGCCCCCTGAAGGTAGGGATTTGTCCCCTGTAGGTAGGGACATTCCCCGTGAAGGTAGGTATATGCCCCCTGTAGGTAGTTATATGCCCCTTTAGGTAGGTGTGTAACCCTTGTAGGTAGTTATATGCTCCCTCTAGGTAGGGATTAGGAAGGGATTTGCCCACTGTAGGTAGGTATTTGCCCCATGTAAATAGGTATATGTCCCCAGTAGGTAGGTATTTGTCCCCTTTAGATAGTTATATTCCCCCTATATATAATATCTAATTATATTTTTGCACCAGAGCCAAAGAACCTGAACTTACGCCACTGCAGGCTGGATTAGATTAGACAGCAGTACCATTGGTGGCAGTGAGAACATGCCAATGAGAAACATGGATAACATGTTCCCTCCCAATCAATAGGGAACATGGGAGAAAGCGATGACAGGCCTGACGATTGACAGGCCTGTGATTGACGATGTGCTCGCTTGTGTGTTATCCAGAGCACTGGAAGGAACGCCTTGTCTCGTACCTCTACCTCCACTTCTTTCGCCCCTCCTTGCTCGCTTACCACCTCTAGTTCTCATCATGTTCAAAAGCTAAATATTAAAGCTCTGTGCGTGGCACAAGATATATGTAATAAAAAGTGAGCAGTGTTTATATATATATATATATATATATATATATATATAATATATATATATATGTGGATCACAATAACGCACGGGTATATTTCAGCATTATGTGGACTTAAAATCTGGCAAAATTACACTTTTTGGTGTTGAGTAAGATTTGGCAACAGAGAGAACTCTATTTCCTGGATATATATCTGTATGACAATAAAACATTGTATATTTGAAATGTATTTCACCCCCAAAACTGCCAAAAATGAACTAATCTCTACAGTATAATTTTCACCAACCACTATTTAAAATATATTTCTTTGTATAGGAGATTTGGAGACGGTGTGTTATACAATTACTGAACACCAAAACTGCAAGAAATGAAGTTTTCTCCACTCAGTTAATTTTTCACCCAACCAACAACCCACTATTTAAAATTTATATTTCTTTGCATAGGAGAAATTGGGGAGGGGTTGTTCATTAAATGGTTCACCCGCAATACTGCAAAAAACTGAACTTTTGGGCACTGAGTGTGATTTAGCAAATCCAAGCACTCTGTATAAAATATATCCATGTATATGAGAGTTAGGCGTTATGAAAGCCTGCTTCTGGGTGTGGGCAAGATGCAGCCATCAATACCAAACTCCCTAACTATTGCTGTCTATGAAAATGCTAAGTCTTGATTCCCTAAGCTTTGTGCAAACCCCCTAACTAACTACCTAACTAATCTAAATAGCAGCTTTCCTGTCTAAAATCTCTGATAAACAAATCTTTTGCCTGCCTGCATTCCCCTTGAGAAAGTGCAGGCGAAACGCGCGTCGGGGTGTTTGGTTCATTCTAATCCACTGATGCTTGGTGATGTATAAAATTGATGTTTTTGTTTCTTTTTAGTTGATGTTTTGTTTACTATTATTACCTATATGATGTACAGCATTATGTTTCAGTAGGATTAGTTGAGTACGTTTTATTTGGGTGTGATTTTGTCTGTTACTAACATATTTTTTAATTGTTTATAGTAATATTTAATAAAGTAATGTTTTTACACTTCTATATTACTGTCAGCACTCACTCGGCTATTTTGCAAAGACAATATCTGGATTTGATGCTGAGCATGTGCACTATACTTCTTTGGTCATCCATGATGAGGCCTGTTCTGAGTGGAACCTGTCTTGTTAAACCACTGTATGGTCTTTACCACCACACTGCAGCTCAGTTTCAGGGTGTTGACAATCTTCTTATAGCCTAGGCCACCTTTATGTAGAGCAACAATTCTTCTTTATAGATCCTCAGAGAATTCATTGCAATGAGATGCCATGTTGAACTTCCAGTGACCAGTATGAGAAGGTGTGACACCGATAACACCAAATTTAACACACCTGCTCTCCATTCACACCTGAGAACTTGTAACATTAATGAGTCACATGACATTGTGGAGGAAAAATGACAAACTGGGCACAAGTTGTTCATTTTCACTTATGGGTGTACTCACTTTTGTTGCCAGCGGTTTAGACGATGATAGCTTATTAGTTATTTTGGCTTATAAGTTATTTTGAGGAAAACTAAATTTACACTGTCATATCTTCAGTGTTGTCCCATGAAAAGATATAATACAATATTTACAAAAATATGAGGTGTACTCACTTTTGTGGGATACTGTATATAACACAGGTCCGATATAGTCCAATGGGTTTAACATAGTCCAAAGGGGAAACATATAAAGTAACCCAGAAACACAAATATACTGTATAAGTATATTAGTTACACTCACCAGAATTAGATTTTCCTGTGTTCTCCACAATAGCCATTGACTGAAGGCTATCACTACCTACTGGAACACAAAACAACCTTGAAACAGGAAAAAAGTGGCCTTCCCTCTGACCTTCCCAGTTAGCTACTTAAAAAAAAGAAAATGGTGCACCTCCGGTGTGTAGAAAAATGAAACCTAAATAATTGATAATTTTAGAGGTGGGAAAAAAATTAGGCCGTTGTGGTGGTTACGGAAATTCCAATTACCATTCAGTGTAATTTTCATCTTTTCCCTACACCTCCACAATGGCCATCAACTAGAGGACTATCTTATATACATACTTGGGAGGAGGGGGAGGGGCAACCAAAGATAAAACTTTGTGGCCAACGGACAAGTCTTCATTACAGACTATATCAAGCTTACAATACTTGAAGGGAACCTGTTGCTACCCTGAGAGCAGGATATAATAAGCAGAGTAAATACTGACCGGACTCCGTAAGTGACAGTAGAAGTCCTGCTTAACCCGCCCACATACAGTGATTGATAGCTTTGTCTGCATCTGTGTGTGAACAGAGCAGACTGTATGTGGGCAGTGGAAGCAGGATTTTTAGTTTTAATTTCACTGATTTTCTCTTCGCTTTACTCAAAAATTCAGCATCAAATTATATAGATATAAAAATTCCACTTTCTATTTCTGTAACATCCAGATAGGGCAGTATAAACCATCTCACATGTTCCCTTTAAGGAAGATATAAGGGCCAGGCTATGTTCCAGGTTTAAA
>JAODAL010017840.1:0-76497 GCA_025379985.1 Phyllomedusa bahiana | reverse complement strand
AGCCAGAAGATGGAAACTGGGCCTGTAGATCCCATACATGTAGTTTGTAAAAGCTGGTGTCCCAGTGGGTTCTATAAGTGATCAATTGGTGATGAATCTGGCCACCAGGCAGGCCAAGAAGATTTTGCAATTTGGTGGAGACATTCCTGGGAAATCTTTAGAGTGCTTTCACACAGTGAAGTTTTGGTGCAGTTTTAACTGCGCTCCAATTAAACTGCCTTTATTACCAGCAAGCTTCTTTCACTTATCAAAACTGTTTGGAAAGTAAGTAATCAATGACTGTGTTTGAAGTCTTGTGGATTACAAGCACACTGATTGATTACTCACTTTCCAAACAGTTTTGATAAGTGAAAGAAGCTTGCTGGTAATAAAGGCAGTTTAATTGGAGCGCAGTTAAAACAGCACCAAAGCTGCACTGTGTGAAAGCAGCCTTAATGTGTGTGGGTAAGCATTATCTTTCTGATAAATGACAGTTGAAAGCCATGAGAGGCAACATATATGACCTTAGAATGTCCTGCACACATCCCTGAGCTGTCAGTGTCCTTTCCATTATTACTAGGTGTGAATGACTGTATCTGATGACTCTCCAGATCATTACACCAGCAGTTGGGACAAGGTGTCAATCCCAACAAATGTAGGATTCAAACGTTCCCCATAAGGACTCCATTTTTAAACCCAATCATCATTAGATCCCAGACAGTACCTGGATTTGTCAATAAAAAAGATGCAGTTCCTGTAGGAGACCAGATTTCTTGTGATGTGGGATGGCTGTCATGGCAGAACATGCAAAGGTCATTGTGACACTAAATTTTATTCTGTTAACAAAAAAGGGTTTGTACTAATAAGGCGTTCTGTGCCTGGATGGTGAACATGGAAACTGTGGGAGCTGATCATGCTTGTTGGCAGGTCAAATGATGCTCCCTACTGGTTGTCTGTCTGGGCCATCTGGATCCTGTTATGGATTTGTGCATGCCCTAACATACTGGTCCCAACACCACCTAACAGCTTGGTCAGATCAACCTAGATGGTGAGCCATTTAGCAAAATAACCATAGTGCTTCTCTCAATCCAAAGATGAACCTCCGAGCAAAGTTTGTCAACTGGGCATAATGCATAATAGAGGCATGTCTAGCAGAACAAATTCTAACCAAGAAGTACACTGCCAAAAAGTAACCTCTGAGAGCCTTTTTATAGGGCTGCAGGCAAATCACTTTTCACCCTCTTGTGGCAAGATCACTTGATCCTACCACTCCTTTAATCATTTGCAAATCTGATTTAGGCATAATTACATGCTGAGTTTTGCAGCAATCCGACATTTCTATCTGGGTGCGTTATTTTTTTGGGGTCAATAATTGTTTATTGACAACAGGGCATTGCTATCATGCTTGTCAATAGGCTGTGTTTCTACTTTGGCAGCACTAATTAAACCAGAGTGTATACCAACATATACCATTGATGAGGAATGATAGCACTGATGTGTCAATTTATTGATATATTTCCAGGAAAAATGACAGAGTAACAACACAATAACAGAAACTAAGGAGTAGAAGTAAAAAAAAAAAAGAAAAAAAATCGGAAAGAAAATGTAACCAGAGACTGCACATTTTGTAAATGAAGAAGCTTTGTATAAACACTTCACTTTTTAGTTCACATTTTTGAGGGTGATGAAAATATTATGGAGCATGTAAGCAGCAGATTTACTCCGACAGTCACTGTCCACCTGGATGATTGTTTAAACTCTTCATGTTTTGTTGAATTATTTCAACATGTCACACAGTATTATCAAAGAACTGGCTGCCGAACAACTAATGACATTGCCAGATTGTCAATGAAGTGATTTTAGAAACTTTATGTGCACAATGAAAATTAAATTATTCCATGATATTGAATGTTCTAAGTGCTGGAAAAATAAGATCTCATGTAAAAAAAAAAAAAATCCCTGCAGCACAATCAGGTCAAAGTTACTATAAACTTGAAAGTAAATTTTATATTACACAAAGTGTAAACACATTAGTAACACAAATTAACGATTAATATCATTGCACTGAAATACCTCACAACCAGTATAGTGAATGGGGAGCAAGAGTTTTGGTTTGAGATTGAGTTTTTTGGAGACATGTATGAAAGGGTTTTTCACGATTTTTCTGGTGTACAATGCACCTAACTGAGCCGGCTACGATGTCTTATGCACTTAATGAATGTGTTAGGCGCATTGTTCGTAAGACTCGACACTTTCTAATGCGCCTAACATGAGGGGGCGTTCTGGGGGCGTCCTGTTCACTATTGGTTTAATAAATCTATTGGTTAATAAGCAAAAAAACGGTGTGCGGGGGATTTTCGTTTCTGTCTTGGGGGCGTTCTGGGGCGTGGCACCACACTTGTAATATTAGATGCATATATGAATGTGATTCAGCAAAACTAGGCGCATTACTACTGAAACAGGCATACCTCTCTCAATGTGGTCTGCCTGAGGAGTCGAAGTGGAGCTAGATTTGCTATAAGAGCAACAAATGTCCCTTATTTCTCAACTTACACCAGTGCAATAATAAAAAGTAATTTCTGTTAATTATCAAACTGTAAAAAATTAAATTATTTAAATTTAATAAAAAATGTTATCGTATAAAATTAATATAAAAATATACAATATCCCAAAAATATACAAATATCTCCTATAAAATGCATTACTACATAGAATTGCATTACTAATGTGCCTAAGTTTCTTAATGAGCCTTACACACAGACGAGGCTCGTCGAACTTTATTTATAATTGCACAAAAACCACTTTCATACATTCAGGCGCATTTTACACTGAAAACAAGACTCAACAATTCATTTAAAAGCGCCTTCCTTCATACATGTCTTCCTTAGTTTAAGATGAGACTTCTAGCCTTAACCTGTTCTATATAAACTTGTATTGTCCCTGCTCTCATTAAAAATTCCATTCTTAAATCATGGAAGATGCTACAGAATCACCCACAATATGGGCATCTTTTCGTTGAACGCCCACGATTTGTATACCGCAAAGGCAAATCTGTTTCTTATTTATATTGTTGATTCAGATTTGAAAAAAATGCAAAACTAGACAACAAATACTGTGTACTCAGAGAAAAAGCACATTTCTGTGTCTGTCTCGCCAAAATTGTATGAGCAGTATACAAGGTGAAACTAAATCGCACCCTATGAAAGGATATCCGATTAATATCAGGGGCTACTTCACATGTAATACCAGTAACGTGGTTTACATGTTGAAATGCCCTTGTGATAAAATATATTCACCCTTGGTTGAACTTGATGAACACATGTCTTTTTTCAACCTTACTAACTATGTAACTATATGTAGAGCAGACTATGAGGATGATGAGAATCAGACTCAATGAACATCATTCTCAGATTAGGTTACTTAAATCCAAGATAGACCAGAATGGTTCTACTCAAGCTAGAGAAATTGATTATAGTCAAAAAAGAAAATTTGGTGAGACACTTTTTTGAACATAGGCACAATGTCAGTGAGCTTAGATGGTACATATTAGAAACCATAGATCAGTGGTTCCCAACCTTTCTAATGCCGTGACCCCGCAATATAGTTCCTCATGTTGCGGTGACCCCAAACCAAAAAATAATTTTGATGGCTACTTCAAAACTGTAATTTTGCTACATGAGGGGTTACATATGTGTGACGCCTCTGAGCGGTACCTTTATATGTCACATACATATAAAGGTACCACTCAGAGCCGTTACATAGATATAACCTTATAAAGGGGACTGTGAGTGGTACATGGGGGGTTACTATATGTGACGCCTCTGAGGCGTACCTCTACATGTCACATACATATAAAGGTACCACTCAGAGCCGTTACATAGATGTAACCATGTCCGGGGGGAGGCTGTGATTAGCACATGTGGGGTTACATATGTGACCCCTCATGTGCCACTCACAGCCCCCCTATAAGGGGGGGGGGGATAATGTAATGTGTATATCATGTAATGGCTGTGCGTGGTACAAGTAATAGGTTAATAACATATTACTTGTACCACATACAGACATTACACGATGCAGTGTATTTTACACTAAATTACCTTGCAGCCAGGAACAGCCGTAGAGGGTCAGCGTTCTCTCTGCACTGGGTACGGCAGGGCTATTCCTGATGCTTGGTACATATTGTGGGCGCGTGATGCTGCACGCTTTCAGCGTCCTGCACGCACCGCCCACAAGAACCGGCGGAACGTAAGTCCGTCCTCGCCGCAGCGCCGCTCGCAGGAGCGGCTCACTGAGCCACCAATGCTGTGAGTAACGGCGCCCACTGCTCCCTCTCCCCTCGGTAATTCAAACGCTGTGGGCTCTCCGGCCGGCCGCCCTGCCCGGGCTAGGGGCGACCCCTGTGTTTTGGTCGTTCGACCCCCGCTGGGGTTGTGACCCACAGGTTGAGAACCGCTGCCATAGATGGTAATGATTAGGAACAGGTCAACACATGTTTATTACAGCTGCAGGTTTATTGGATTTTGCGAGTAGAAGCTCTTACCCAAAGGGATAAATGAAGAATGTCGTAAGAGTGTATATTTCTAACATTAAATTCGGCTTTGTTGTCCTTGGTGATTGTGAGTTAAGAGGTTATATTTACATACTTCATCTGTATCATAATTGTCGAGGAAATTGGTATTGCATATGCGCAGGAAAATTTGTTGTTGCGTGCACAGTTTGTTGCGTTTGTTGCGTGCAACAGTTTGTTGCGTGCACATGGTTAATTCCTGACCTCCATACGTGATATGGGCACGGGAGAAGATGAAAGGATAAGTACGGTATTATTTCCCTACTTTTTATGCTCAGTATTTTTCATGTATAACTTTATTATGATGGTAAAATATTAAATAGGTGTGAGGGTTCGGTGGATTTGCTGGACCACCGCAAGCGATGATAGCTAAGCCACGCCAGGGAATGGAATCTAAGTAGCCCCCGGTTTTCACCAGAGCCCGCCGCAAAGCGAGATGGACTTGCTGCGGCGTGAGGCTACGAGGTCGTTACCAATGACGTGACTTGCTTGCGGTGGCGGCTGGGGTACTGCGTGGTACAAAATCGTTATCCAAAGGCGTAGTCGGGGACAGGCAGAAGGTCAGGGCAGGCGGCAGGGGTTCGTGGTCAGAGACAGGCAGACGTTCAGGGCAGGCGGCAAACAGGCAAGGTCAGGAAAAGTAGCGGAACGGACTGGTACACGGATAATCAATACGGACTCTAAACACTCTCCAAACTCACTGAACGCACACCAACAATCTAGCAGCGAGTGCTGGGGGCGTATACCTTATATAGGACCAGCGCCCGGCAATAGGCCAATTACCGGGACACTGGCCCTTTAAATCTAGACCAGCCATCGTGCGCGCGCGCTAGGGGGCGAGCATGTGCACGGCGGCTGGGACGGACAGGAGCGGCGTGCACCGGAGTGCGGCTAGGTAAGAGAGCCGGCGTGGGGACTGGAGTAACGGGGGTGGTCCCGGGTGACTGCGATGCCCGCGCCGGACCCCCTGCAGGCAGGGAAACGGCCGCGGGGGCAGCGGCGCCTGCGACCGCCGTGACAATAGGGTACTGTAAATGTTCCTGCACACATGATTTTGTCTTTGGATGTTGCCATCCAGCCAGCGGAGTGCCCGGCTACACAGAAGGAACAATTTAAAAGAAAGTCTGTTTGGACATATTATGGCCATATTAGTTTAGCCTGTTTACTATTTGTTCTACGTTACTGTATATCTTGGACTATGTGCTTCATAAATTTGAGGTTTGATGATGAAATTATTGTATTTATGCTAATTGATGGTTACATATATAAATGTGAATGCAAAGATCTCCAACAAACTTGACAAAGGGGGCATATCTACCCCGAAACGTTGTGAGTTGGACACCATAATGATGAGTATACATTGCTAATTACTGCTCGCATGTTTATGCTGTTATATATCTATAAGCATTAATTGGAAAAGACGCAATGAAAGCAATGCTGCAATTTGATTAATGCTGGATCTCTTGTGATATGGATGGACCTTATGTCATAGATGTATATAACTCAATGACTGTATATTTATCATCTAACATAATACAAGTGATGAACCTTTATTGAAGAGTGGTGATTATTGTGTCTGAGGAGGTAACCTTTTATGGTCAATGCTGTTTATGGAACACAACAGCCATGTTTTTCTAATTTTTAGCCATCAGGATATTTTGCACTACTAAACTGATAACAATGCTGAATAGAGTACATGGAAACAAGTTCAATCTTACCTATTTTGGCATTATTAGTGGTAGACCAGATGGAATCCTGAACTTTTATTCCATCACACTGATTCACAGAGGAGAAGTCCAACTTGACCTGGAGCCGAGAAAAGAGTAAAAGCCAAAACTTTGAAACAAATTTTAGCCCTTGATCAGAGACAATAGGGAGAGGAAGTCCATGTGCTTAAAGAAATGGGAGGTGAGTTGCGCGGCTGCAGATAAAACTGGAAGTGGCACGAAGAGAGACATCTTGGAGAATTGATCAGTGATCAGAAAAGTCAAAACATCCAGCTCACCGATAGCGAAATGAAGCCAGCACGGACCGCACGGCTCATGCGAAAATCCAGTAGCAAAGGAAGAAGTCCAGCTGTGCTTAATTTCGATATAAACCACAATTTTTTTCGGAGGGAAGTAAAATAAACAGGAAAAAACAGGTTTCAATCTAACGCGTTTCAGGCCCCTTTTGCATATCGGCCCTTAGTCGTAGCATGGTATCAAAAACGAAACACACTCATTTATATGATTACATATGTTAATTAAATGTTTACAAATCAATTGGGCGTGGAAACCGCAATAGACAAAAACACACATGCACATAAAAGAAAGGAAAAAAAAAAAAAAAAAAAAAAAAATAAAAAAAAGGAAAACCCCAGAGGAATATAAAGGGACATTATTTTTTATACAAAATTTTAAATAATGTAGAATTAAATCCTGTCTGTTTTTAAAAACCCAAAGGGAAAACTCTCGTTTTTAGAGTAAAATTTTCCAAAAAAGGTTTTCACGATGTAACAGTTTTCGTTTCGATCACCCCCCCTCTCTGTTTTCCTTAAACCCTTTCAATCCCTTTGGGGCCCCAAAAAGGGTATTGAAACCCCTCCATGATAAAAATTTACAATGTTGGGAAACGGCCGATAAAACCATGCAAAAATTTGGGGGGCCCTTGGCACCCAGATAAGTGTTTTCTGATACGATCCTTAGTTTGAAAGTCGTGCACCCAATTTTTGGGTTCGCCCATTTCAAACATAAAAACAAAAAAAAAAACCCAAACTTAGTTTTAAATTTTTGATTTTACGGGTTTTGATGGTATAATTTTTTTTTGGTCTGGAAGGTTTTAAAAGAAGAACACTGACTCAGAATGCCGAAAAACAAATAAAAAAGGGCCTTGCCCCAACACAAAAAACCCCTTTCCGTCCAACCAAGTGGTTCCAACCTCGGACTTTGGAAACAGCTGGGTTGACAGAAATTTTGTTTGAGGGGTGGGAGCTTTTTTTTGCTTTACTTTTTAAAACCCCCAGAAAAACAATTGTTTTAAAAGAGGATCAAAAAGTAAGCAAAGGAAAAAATTTTTTAAGAAGGCATTTTCTGGGAAAACTCCCACCAAATACGAGGGGGGGAAAAAAAAAACTAATGGTGACTTAAAGGGCAAAATCTGAAGCCTTTTGGGAAAAGGTTTCTTGCTAATAGCCCTATCCGTGCCCCTTTTAAAGCTTTTGTTTTTAGCCGTTTGAGGCTCCAATTGGATACTGTTTTTATATCTAACCCTCTCCCCCAATTTTTTTCACTTTCCTTAAGGAAATCCTGCGTTTCCGAACTTTTTGCGTCGGGACGCGCATTTCCCCAACGGGAAAATTTTTTTAAAATAGTTTTTTTTTTGGGGAAAACAAAATTGAGCGTGAAAAATAGTTTTCCCTGCAGAGGCCTTCCTAAACGATTTTTTATAGAGACAGAAGGTGTACTCCCTAAAAGATTTAAAAACCAAAAAATTTCAACAGAAGAAAGATAATGTTTGAAAAAAAATTTTGGGACTTTAAGGGAATTGTTTTTAAAAAAAAAAATTTCTGACACGTCGGGTTTTCGGGCCACATCCCCCCCCCCCAAACTATCGGAGGTCATCTATGAAACGACCGAACCAGCCCAATGTTCAGAACCAAAGGTTTTTTAGACTCAAAAAAAGAAAAAAAACACCCCCACCAACCCATGTAGAGGGTTTGGATTGAGGGGAAAAATTTTGGCCCCCATGGGAAAACCCCTTTAAGACTGAAAAAAAATTTTTTACTTCCTAAAAAATTTGAAAAATAAATTATTTTTTTCCCAAAGTGGCAAAAAAGTATCGGGGTAAAATCCCTTTAACATTTTCCTCATAATCACTATTTTGTACCCAAAAAAACCAAGAAAAGGCTGAAATTTGGGCGCCTTGGTGTGGTATACCGTATAGGGGGGACTGTACTTCTGCGTAATCCAAGAATTTGTCACCCCAATAAAAATTTTTAAAAAGGGGCCATAAGGACACCCCAGTAGAGCCCCTGAAAAAAAACCTGGGTTTGGATTTGAAAAGGGGGTTGCAAAAAGCGGGCCCAAACCCAAACCCAACAAATTTTCCCCATTAAAAGTCCCCAAAATTTCCAAAGCCTTTTGGGGCCGAAAATTTGGTGGGGGAAAGCCCCCTTTTATTTTATCTTGGGGGGGGAGGGGAAAAATTTCTTTTTGGGGTGTGCCGGGAAACCTTTAAAATTTCCTTTGTTGTTTAGTAAAAAAACCCATATCAAAACCCTCCCAATAATTTAAATTTCGGGAAAAAGACGTAAAAAGGAAAAGGGGCCCCCGGATCAGGGGAAAGTTTTTAATAGGTATATGTTTTCGGATAAAAAGGGGCAATATTGCTGCTTTAAAAACCCCCCACGACTAAAAACAACCACCCCCCCCACCCCTTTTTCCGTTTAAAACGTTGACCAATATCATGCAAAATTTTCCAATTGTTTTGGGCTAATTTTTTCTTCCGGGGGTTTAAAATTTGGCTGGGGGTATATTTTCTAAATTGGAAAAACTTTTTAAAAGTTTTCCTCGGGGTTTAATGTATCAAGAGGGGGGGTGATCGTAGAAGTGCTGTTAAATCGTAAAATTCCTTTTGGATCTTCATTTCTAAAAACGAAAGTTCCTTTTGGTTTTTAAATAGCAGCAGGATTTAATTTAAAATTTATTAATTTGTTGTATATGTTATATTTTCCTTTATTTTCCGGGCTGCTTTCCTTTTTTTTTTTTTTTTTTTTTTTTTTTTTTTTTTTTTCCCCTTCTTTGTAGTGCTTGGTTTTTTTGCCCTATTGGGTTTTTTTTCCACCCCCAATTGATTTTTTAAACACCTTTTTTAATTAACATTTTTTAATCATATAAATGGGGTGGTTTCGTTTTGTACCATGCTAGGGCCCCTAAGGGCCCAAATATGCAAAGGCCGAAAGGGCGTTAGTTGTACCTTTTTTTTCCTTTTTATTTTATTTTCCCTCCGAAAAAATTTGTGGTTTAAATATCGTATTAAGAAACCGTTTAAACATTTTTTCCTTGCTATTTGGGTTTTTCGCATGAGCCCTTGCGGTCCGGGTTTGGCTTCTTTTTGCTACCCGGGAGCGGGATGTTTTGCTTTTTTTGGGTTATTGGCTTTCACCTTTGCTGGGTTCAAAAGTTTCCCATCCATTTTAATATATGGGATAAAGGGTTTTTGGTTTCCCGCTCCCTGCATCAGGGGCGGGAAAAATAAATTTCCCCACATTTACCTATTGAAAATACCCCGGGCTTTTTTTTGTGCCAAAATGTTGAAGTTTGGGTAAATTCCCGTGGGGAAACAAAAGAAACAAAGTTTTTCAACACGTTTACCAAGATATTTCGGGCCATGGACTTTAAAAATTCACATGGCCCAATTGGGAGAAATACCTAACCATGGGGGCCAAAAAACCCTGGTGGGATTTTTACAACGTTTAAATAATTTTATCGAAAAAGGATATGACCCCCAACGGGGTCTACGGTTCTAGGGAAATTCCCTACCTCCAGTTATTCTGATGACAAAAAAAATGTGAATGGGAAAAAGGTCTTGGGGGTTTAATGTTTCGCTTAAATTAATGCGTCTTATTTTTTTCTCTGAAGGGAATCACTTTTTTGATATACGGGGAAAAAATTTAAATTTTTTAAAAGAGCTATTGTTCCTTATCAGGATCTCCAAAAATTTAAAGCTATGGATATTAAAACAAAAAAAACCCTTGGGAGAGTTTTGAAAATATTATTACGAAACATCAAAACTAAGTTTGTACGTGTTCTTGCGGGAAATATAGGTTTGGGGTCAAGCCCCTATCCCTGGTCATTGGCTTTGCGGGCTCTGGCAAACCCCCGGCCCTTCTTAAAAATGGTGGGAGATTTCTAACCCAAAAAACCCAAGGGAAACCCTTCATTTTCCCAAGTTCCCGAGGGGGGGATTTCCTCGGATACGCCCTCCGGGAGGTAAATTTTTCAGGTGCTCCTGCGTGGATAATGTGGCCCCCAAAAGGGGGGCAGCCCAAAGCAGGCAAAAAAGCAGAGGTGGGGGAAAACACCGGAGATCCACAACGTTATCCCCGACGACAGGGGGAAAAGATAACATCTGACCCCTACAGGTTTTTTAATTTATCAGCCCCAAGATTTTTGTATGTTCCACAATTTTTACTGTTCTTTCTCGGGGCTTTTTTTTTCACCCCTTATAAATTTTCCTGTAAACGTTAAATTTTTTAAAATGTTAAAAATTTGCCCAGGGATGTTTCTAATTTGTTTGACACTTTGAGGCTTTTTAATTTAAATTTTTTATCTGTTTTGTGCTTTATAATGTGGGCATGGATATTTCAGTTTAAAATCTAAATCCCAGGGATATCTCAGGGGTTCCCTTTTTTTTTTTTGAATTTCTGCTTTTTTTTCCGTTTACAAATCTTTGGGGGTGGGGTTGGGAGTGGGACTGTTTGGAGTTTTTTTTTTTCTGAAATTTTAAAATTAAAATTTAAAATTTTTTTATTTCCCAAACAAATACGTATCCTTTTTATGGAATTTTGTTTCAGGAGGGGTTTTTGAGGAAAAAATTTAAAAAAATTTTTTTCCAATTTTTAGAAAAATCCCCCAGCAATTTTTAAACCCTGGAAAAAGGGGGGGAAAAATTAGCCCTTAAAAAAATTTTGGAAAATAAAGCTTATATTGTCCCTTCGTCAAAGGGACAAGGGGGGGGGGGAGTGGTTTTTTTTTAGATCGTTGGGGGTTTATAAAGCAGGGAAATTTTTTTGCCTTTGTTATCCGATCATTTCCCTTTAAATTTCTTCCGGGTTTTTCCCCCACTCCTTTCAAAGTCTTCTCGATTAAACTTTTTGCGGAGGGTTTTGATTTGGGTTTTTTTATAAAACCCAAAAAAGGGTTTTAAAAGGTTCCTCAACCCCTAGTAGCTATTTTCCACTCACTCCCCAAAATAAACCCCCCCTAAAGGTGGTTTCCTCCAACCCCTTGCGCCCAATAGTTGCTGGGTTTTTTGGGGGGAATTTTAATGAGGAAAATTTTTTGGGTTTGGGTTGGGCAGCTTTTTAACCCCCCTTTTTTTAAAACAAACCCAGGTTTTTTACAGGACTCTACAGATGTCCTTTTGGCCTTTAAAAAATTTTTCAAAGGAGTGACAAATTCTCTTGGGTTACTGCAGAAAGTTTCAGTCCCCCTATAAAGGCCCAAACCCCAAAAGATGGCGCAATTGCAGCCTTGCTTGGTTTTTTTGGGTAAAATATGTGTTTTTTAGGATTTGTTTTAAAAAGGGGTTTTTTTACTCCCATACTTTGTTGCAAAACTTTTTGGGAAAACCCTAATTTCTTCAAATTTGAGGGGTTTTTTTTTTTTTTGCAATCTAAGGGGGGTTTGATGGGGGCCAAATTTTCCCCCATCAAAACGCAAATTTACAGGGGTTGGTGGGGGGTTTTTTTTCTTTTTTTTTGAGGGCCCCCCCCAATCCCCTTTTGGTTTTTGGGCCCTTTTTTTGGTTTTCGGGGCGTTACATAGATGACCTCCTGTAGTTTTGGGGGGGGGGAGGGGAAGGCCGTACCAACGTTTTTCCTATTTTTTCAATTTAAAAAATTATTATGTCCCAAAATTTGTTTTCAATCATTATCTTTTTTGGTTTTATTTTTTGGAAATTTTAAATCTTTTAGGGTTTGTACACCTTCTTTTCTCTTAACAAACGTTTTTGGAAGGCCCCCTTGGGAGGGAAAAAATTTTTTGCCGCCATTCGTTCCAAAGCTAAAAATACCAAAAAAAATATTCCCGTTGGTGGAAAAATTTTCTCGATCCGCCCCAAACTGTTGGATACGCAGGGTTTTCCCTTTTTGGGGGAAATGGGAAAAAAATTTAGGAGAAAGGGTTTTAGGGTTAGGGCAGTATCCGAATTGGAAACCTCAAACGTGCTAAAAACAATAGCTTTTAAAAAAGGGCACGAGATAGTTATTACAAGACGCTCCAAAAGGGGGGTTCGATTTTTTCTTTAAGTCACCATTAGTTTTTTCCACCTCGTATTCGGTGGGGTTTTTTTCCCCGATACTGCCATTCTTAAAAAATTTTTTTTTTTTGCTTACTTCTGATCCTCTTTTTTAAAAAAATTGTTTTTTTTGGGGGGGGTTTTTTAAAAGGATAGAAAAAGGCCCCCTCTCAAACAATTAACTGTCACCCAGTCTGTTCCAAAGTCCGAGGTTGGAAAACCCCCCTTGGGTTTTTGGGCATTTGGGGGTTTTAAGTGTGGGACCGGCCGTTTTTATTTGTTGCGGCATTCCCGAGTCAGTGTTTTTTCCCTTTTTTAAACCTTCCGACCAAAAAAAAATTTTTTAAACCCTCAAACAGTAAAATCAAACTGTAAAAACTAAGTTTTGGGTTTTTTATCTTGTTTTCATGTTTGCAGGGGCGCATCCAATATAAGGCCCGCACACTTTCAAACTGAAGGGTCGTATCCAAAAACCCCTTATTTTGATGCCAAGGCCGCAATTTTTGCAGGTTCATGCCGTTTCCCAACAAAGTTTGTTCATCATGGGGGGAATACTTAAAAACCCTTTTGGCACAAAGGGATTGAAAGGGGGTTTAAAGTATCCCGAGAGGGGGGGTTTTGTAGACGTGACTGTTTAAATTTGTTGAATCCTTTTTTGGGTCCCTTTAATCTAAAAAAGGGGAGTTTTCCCTTTGGTTTTTTAAAAAGCAGACAGGATTTTTAATTTTTACATTTTTTAATTTTTTTGTATAAAGTATATATGTCCCTTTTTGTATTCCCGTGCTTTCCTTTTTTTTTTTTTTTTTTTTTTTTTTTTTTTTTTCCCCCTTCTTTGTTTGTTTCAAGTGTGTTTTTTTTCTAATTTCGGTTTCCACGCCCATTTATTTTTAAACCTGTTTTAATTTTAAAATATGAAACAATAAAATGAAATTTTGTTTCTTTTGATACCATGCTACGACAAGGGCCGATATGGGACAAGGCCTAAACCCCGTTTGTTTCCCGTTTTTCCTGTTTATTTTACTTCCCCTTTCCCAATTAAAATTGTGGTTTTTTATCGTATTTAACACCCGGGTTTGGGCATTCTTCCCCTTTTCTAATTGAACAGTGATAAAAAAAATTAAATGTGGTTAGAGGAAGTTGGAAAGTTTGTAGTAAGGTCCATGGCAATGTGGTTTTTCAGGTATAGGCAGAGGATGAAGGAGTCTGAAGGGTTTGAGACAAGAACACTTATTACAGGGACAAGTGGAACAAGTGAGAATAAATTCTTTGACATCTTGAAAAGGATTTTGCCCCCAAAATTTAATAGGTTTTTTTTAGAAAATTTTTTTCGGGGAACCCGGCAAACTCACCTTGGAATTTGGGATCTGCAATGAAGCCGGACTTAAGTTTTTTCCCGGGCTTTCTGGGACACTTTTTCTGAAGTGGGGGCCTTGGCAAAAGCTTTTGGGGGGAACGAATCCATTACTTTTAAGTTTATGGTGCCTAATTTAGGGAAAACCCCGGTTTTTAAACTTAGTGTTTTCCCTCGTAGGTGGAGGCCAAAAAAGCAGGCTGGGTTGTGGTGGCCATTGAAGGAGGGGTGTGGGGGGCAGGTGCGGGCACCGGGAGAAAGTCAGCTATGGCCTGTAGCATCTCGAAAAATTGCAGTTCTTGGAGGCCTTGGCAGATCACTTCAATCTCAAGGTCTTTTGGGGTCAGGCGGGGCCCTTGGGGGTTTTTTATAGCTTTTGGTTTTGGTTTTCTGTACATTTAATATAAATTTTCCAAGAAAAGGACTTTTTTTGTGGGAAGGGGGTTGGTAGAACAGACTAAAAAAAGGTGGTTTTGGGGAAAAATTTTTTAGTGTTTTGCAGGAACTAAAACCCAGGTTGTCCCTGCCTTATTTGCCTTCCCGATAAAAAATTATTTACAGGGACCAGACACATTTTGGCAAACAGGGATGGACGGGCCCCGTGCCAAATATTCGGGGGTACTTTCACCCCAAAAAAATGTTTTCCGCCCCCTTTTTTTGTTTTATGGTAGGGGCACTTGAAAAGTTGGGCTTTTTGTGGTCTTTCCCCACTTTGTAATACCCCCTATTATGTGGGGGTACGTACCAAAAACCCTATGTTTTTAATTTAAATTTTTGACTGGAGGATTTCAAAACTAGGCGCATTACTGCTGGAACAGCCAGACCAAGTTAAAAGTGGTCTACCTGAGTTGTCGTAGTGGAACTACAATGCATAAAATGTATGGTCCCGCAATAGAACAGGTTCATAAATTGTGGCGCATTCTACACTGTTTTAAAGCTATTTAGAAATGGCCTATATGCGCCAAGATTATACATGTCGCCCATACTATCCAAATGGACGTGGAAATGGCACTTTTTTTGTCCTCACTCAGGTAATGGAGGTCTATGGATACATTAATCATATATTCTAGGAGATTTACTGCCACATACATTAAATGTGCACTATTTTGTTTTAATGTGTTTGTGTCATACTGGAGATTTAATATTGTGTAGATGGTGATAGGTCAGGTTCTTTAGACACCACCCAAACTAGAGAATAATATTTACTATCAGATCTGGATGCTGGGATAGTCAAGGCAATGAGACAATAATTTTACTGCATCTCTGCTGTCTGGAACACTGGTAGCTTTCATATACCATGTTTTTCCAAAAATAAGACAAGGTCATATTATTTTCATTTTCCAAAAAAGGGCAAGGGCTTATTTTTTGGGGAGGGCTTTTTTTTTCTTTTTTCAACACAACGGGTGCAGACACTGCATGCTGGGACATTTAGTTCCTTGGCAGCTGCTGTGGAATTACAAGTAGCAGCATGCATATACACACACATAGGGTATGTTCACACGGTGTGTTGAGTCTGTGTGAACATACGCTTTTAGATGCATGTTTGGATCCATCTGTCAGACCCTAAACAGACCCAAACACACATCTAACAAAGTGATTTACATTGCTTTTAATGTGAAAAACGCATCGGCGTTCAAACGAGTGATCTGCGATGTGTGTCTCACTGCGTCTTTTGGATCCGTCCCAAGAATTGATATGTCAATTCTTAGTCCAAAAAACGCAGTAGGAGCCCTATTTAAAAGTATAGGGTGTGATCCTGCTGCATCCAACATGGATCCAAACACGCAACTGCATGCTAGATACGTGTTGGATCCATTTAGGATCCGATCATCGCAGTGTTTTGGGATGCGATTTTCAGATCCAACACGAATCCTAAATCACATCCAAAAATGCTGTGTGAACAAGCCCTTTCACCCCATGTTTTTGACTATAGTGTGTGTACTGTGTGTATATATATATACACAGGGTAGGCCATTTATATGGATACTCCTAAATAAAATGGGAATGGTTGGTGATATCAAATTCCTGTTTGCGGCACATTAGTATATGGGAAGAGGAAAACTTTTCAAGATGGGTGTTGACCATGGTGGCCATTTTGTATCCAACTTTATTTTTTTCAATGGGAAGAGGGTCATGTAACACATCAAACTTATTGAACATTTCACTAGAAAAACAATGGTGTGCTTGGTTTTAACATAACTTTATTCTTTCATGAGTGAATACATTTTATAAGTGGTCATAAACTTGTAAATAAAAGTGCTGCCCATTGTGTTGGATTGTCAATACAACCCTCTTCTCCCACTCTTGACACACTGATAGCAACACTGCAGAAGAAATGCTAGCACAGGATTCCAGTATCCGTTGTTTCAGATGCTGCATATCTCGTATCTTCACAGCATAGACAATTGCCTTCAGATGACTCCAAAGATAAAAGTCTAAGGTGGTCAGATTGGGAGACCTCGGTGGCCATTCAACTGGCCCTCAAGGACCAATCCACTTTCCAGGAAATTGTTCATGTAGGAATGCTTGGACCAGACATCCATAATGTGGTGGTGCACCATCTTGCTGGAAAACTCAGGGAACATGCCGTCTTCAGTACATAAAGAGGGCAACACATCATCATGTAGCAATTTCAGTTATCCAGTGGCATTGAGGTCTCCATTGATGAAGAATGGCCCCACTATCTTTATACCCCATATACCACACCATACCATCAAGTATTGTGTCCCAACAGTCTTGGAGGGATCTATCCACTGTGGGTTAGTGTCAGACCAATAGTGGTGGTTTTGTTTGTTAACTTCACCATTCACGAAAAAGTTTGCCTCATCACTGAACATAATGTTCTGTGTAAACTGAGGATCCTGTTCCAATTTTTGTTTTGCCCATTCTGCAAATTCAGTGCGCCGATCTGGGTCATCCTCGCTGAGATGCAGCTGGATTTTGTAAGGTGCCATTTGTGAGTAGCTAATATCCGCCGAAGGGATGTGCGACTGATGCCACTCTCCAATTACATGTGGTGAGTGCTGTGGGCTCTTGCTGAATGAAGCTAGGACAGCCACTAATGCCACTGATTTGTGACAGTTTTGTTGCGTCCACATTTTGGCAAATCCAACACTGAACCTGTTTCACGAAATTTGGCAAGCAGTTTGCTAATTGTAGCATGGGAGATGGGTGGTCTAGTAAGGTGTCTTGCATTGAAATCTGCTGCAAAGAACTGGGTACTGTGTTCACCAGACATCAACACAATTTCTATCCTCACGTGTAAAACTCTGCAACATGTCAACAGAGGCGGGACGACGGGTAGGCAGAGGCAGGCGATCGCCTAGGGCGCCTACCTCTGCCTATCCCTAAGGGGTGCAGGCAGGGCCCCCCGGCCTCGAACCTCGCCGGGCTCCAGGCCGCTGCCGTGGGCCTGAAGTGCCGGCAGTCTCTGACCGCTTCTGCGGAGCAGAGAGCGAGCGCTCCCTGCCCCGCAGACAGTGTTGGACCCGCTCACCGGAGTTTCGCTGGATCCTCCGGTAAGCGCGGCCGACACAGGGCGCCGGGCTCATAGCGCTGAGGACCCGCCGCGGCCCTGTGCGGCTCAGCTGGCAGCGTCGCAATGAAGTTATGTCATCGCGACACTGCCTCTCCTCGACGCACAGCGCGTCATAGGCTGTGCGCCCGAGGAGCTGCCGGAGTAGCGCCGGCTTATAGAGACTAAGAGGACGCGCGCTGGGAAGCATTAGTGCGTATAAATGTTGTATATTTTTACTGCCTGATGGCCCCCATACTCTGCCTGTGAGCCCCCACGCCTGCCTGTGGCCCCTATATACTGCCTGTGGCCCCCATACACTGCCTGTGGCCCCATATGCCTGCCTGTGGCCCCTATGCCTGTCCTGTGCCCCATATGCCTGCCTGTGGCCCCTATATACCTGCCTGTGGCCCCCATACACCTGCCTGTGGCCCCATACGCCTGCCTGTGGCCCCCATATGCCTGTCTGTGGCCCCATATGCCTGCCTGTGGCCCCCATACACCTGCCTGTGGCCCCCATATGCCTGCCTTTGGCCCCATACGCCTGCCTGTGCCCCCATATGCCTGCCTGTGGCCTCCATACGCCTGCCTTGGCCTCCATACGCCTGCCTGTGGCCCCATACGCCTGCCTGAGCCCCCATACTCCTGCCTGTGGCCCCTTTCGCCTGCCTGAGCCCCTATATGCCTGCCTGTGGCCCCTAGCTATATACCTGCCTGAGCCCCTATAGCTATATACCTGCCTGTGTGCCCCTATAGCTATATAACCTGCCTGAGGCTATATAACCTGCCTGAGAGTGCCCCTATATCTATATACCTGCCTGAGTGCCCTATATATAACTGCCTGAGAGTGCCCCTATATCTATATACCTGCCTGAGAGTGACCCTATGTCTATATACCAACCTGTCTAGAGGGGACAATATACATATACCTGCCTGACTGAGAGGGCATATCTATATACCTGTCTAACTGAGGGGACTTATATACCTATAATTAAGGAGTTACTGGAAATGTGAGGATTCTAAGATATTTGTGTCCAAATATGCAGGGACGAGTATTGGCCGGGAGCAATCAGCATGAAGGTGTGAACCGGATGGAGAAGAAAAGGGAAAGTGAACGACGCTGATCAGAAAAGATGTCTCCTGTGAGTCACTAAATGTAACAGCAGGGTAATTCCTTATATGTCAGCAGAGCGTCTACATACAACTAGTATCTACCACTATCTGGTCACTGTATGGCGGTGGTATATGTAATCAGATCCTGTGTAACTGGATCCCCTATCTGGTCACTGTATGGGTGGTATATGTAATCAAGCTGTGACACTGTACTACACTATCTGGTCACTGTATGGCGGTGGTATATGTAATCAGAACCTGTGTACAGCTGATAGGCACATGTGGGGGTCGCGTTTGGTCAGGGTCTGGCAGGATTATATGATCCTTAAGTAGTAATAGTTTTGGGTCTTGGTTTTGTAGGAGTTTTTTAGTAACAATCATTCGTCCGGTATATTTTCTCCATGTATCGGTGGATTATTCGGTGACTGTTATTTAGGGGTATTGCACTGTCATACGGAGGAGAGTGATTTTGAAAAAGCAAATTTGTCATTGCTGATTTTCATTGTGCAGTGATTGCTGAGGAGATGGACAGGAGCTATGTGGAATATGCAGAAAATTAGTGACAGGACCTGGCGCAGGGGGAGAGGAATTAGTGTGTGGTGGGGGGGGGGGCGGACATTTTTTGGGGGAGTGAGGGGGGGGGGGCGCCATTGGCTGTACTTGCCCAGGGCACCAAAATGCCTTGTCCCGACCCTGCATGTCAATGGCTGTAAACAAAGAGAAATATGTAAATAATAAAAGAATAAAGTTATGTTAAAACCAAGCACACCATTGTTTTTCTTGTGAAATTCTCAATAATAATTTGATGTGTTACATGACCCTCTTCCCATTGGAAAAAATAAAGTTGGATCCAAAATGGCTGACTTCAAAATGGCCGCCATGGCAACACTCATCTTGAAAAGTTTCCCCCCCCATATACTAATGTGCCACAAACAGGAAGTTGATATCACCAACCATTCCCATTTTATTTAGGAGTATCTATATAAATGGCACACTGTGTTTGTTATATATATATATATATATATATATATATACATATATATATATATATATATATATATATATATATATATATTATATATATATATATATATATATACACAGTACATAACCTTTAATCAATAACCATGGAGTGTGTGTCTATTCTTTCAGTGTCTTATCTTGAAAGTGTGGCATTCTAAGGAACTACAAATTATAGTAGTCACACTTTAAGATAAGGGATTGTTTGTGTGATTGTGTGTATAAATGTGTGTGTGTGTAATGTGAGTGTATATGTATGTGTGTGTATACATTGAACTGTCACTTACACATTGCACTCTATGGCCTGGGCTGAAGGACCTGCGAGTCATGTGACTGTGACATAATCTCAGGTCCTTCAGTCTGAAAACACTGGAGGTTTCCACAGCCCTCAAGTCTAACTGTTTATCATGGTGGTTGAGCCTCAGGAACGGGACTGCCCAGGAGGCGGGCACCAGGTGACATCACTCAGGAGGTGCTGACTAACTAGGGCTTATTTTTGGAGTAGGGCTTATATTTAAAGTCAACTACAAGAATCGGTGAAAATCGGGCTAGGGCTTATTTTTGTGGGAGGGCTTATTTTTGGAAAAACACGGTGTTTACTTGGTTGACGAGGGAGCTGTATTTACTAACCTTATAGTTAATTAATCGGTCAAAGGTTAAAGCTACCTCCAATTATAAAACAATGTTATATAAACCAACAATACAAGCAAAAATAAGAAACTCTTTTATATATATTTTTTAAAAAAAATCAGTATCCTCCCTACCTTGCTTTCTTATCTGTGCACAGTAATAAATCAATAAGGAAATTGAGGTTGCAGAAAAAACAAGGTTCTGGCTTTACCGAGAGCACAGGTTACAGCTGTCCAGAGATGTCGATAGAAAGGAGAGGGGTAGGAAGTGAAGGTTAAAGTAAGACTCGCACACAAAAGCAGCAGCATGGAGGCTTTTAGCAGTAAGGAGCAGTGTAGCTTTAAGTCCAGCACTGAGGTAATAAACACACTGTACAGCCTGCATTATCTATGTGTATCTATTTGCCTCTTTTTCCCTCTCCCTCTCAAGCTGCAAGTGAAGCTGAGATCTCAGGAGATAGAGTCCCATAATGATTATGACTAAGTCCAGGGATAAGAAGGCTGGAGAAGCAGGGTCTGTTTAAAGCAGAAACACATTTTTAATCTTACAGAATGTATCATAAAGTTCCTTTTACTATTAATTTATGGAAAGCTGTGTTTTAATTAGAGGTACTATTTAATGTTAGATCCTCTCCTGGGCTAGGACAGACAAGGAGTTTAAAGGATTGTTTAACATTATTTTTTTAGCATACTACTGCCCTATTAAAATTAAAAAAATCCTCTCCTCTCACCTTGGATCCAGAGCTGCACATTCCACACTTCCCACCGGTCTTTACTTACTTCTTACTTCATCCAAACGGGACATCAATGCTGCAGCATTTGATTGGCTACAGCGGTCACATGTCACCGCCTGACTTCATAGCTTCATCGGTGCTTTCTTCCAAATGGTGACACCAGGCAATAGCCCAGAAAAATATGGTAATTGGACAGCACTGTAGTCCTATAGATTCTTTTTGACAACACCTTCTAATGCAACAGATGGGCAAAATGAGGGAGGCCTATCCTTCATATCCAGAGATCCACAAAAAATCAAAAAGGCGTCAGCATCAGTGTTATTTTATTGACAAGAATCCCAGTACAAAAAAGCGATGTTTCAACTCACAACAGAGTCTTTACCAACCTTAAAAAAAGTGCAACAATCTTATTAATAAACCATAGGTGGTACTAAAAATTGCAACACAAGGCCACAAGGGCGACATTATGAACCTCACCGGCTCAAATCTCCGTGGGAGCGGGATGCGATTTTGGGGCCCAGCTTTCGCCACTTTCGGCTGCGCCTCACATGAAGGGGGCGTAAAAGGGGGCGTGGTGTGGAGCGCTGTAGGTTTTCCCGGGGGCGGGACGCGGCGTCGAAAACTCCGAGGCATGTACGATCGCAGTCGGCAAAGTGCGGCGCTTTTGCAGCCTGGGCACTCCGACAGGCAGACCGGGTTGATTCTGGTCTAAAGCCGGCAAGGCGAGTGAAACGAGAACGGAAATTCGAGGGAACAAGAAGATCGAACAAAAATTTGGCGCTCATCCTGCGGGATGGAGTATGAATAAAAAAAAAACGTTTTTAAAGGGATAAAACTTTCAAAAAGAGCTCAAAACCTCAAAAAAAAAAAAATAAATTTAAAAAAAAACTTCCAAAAATCTGAACGGGCAAAATAAGAATTAGGATATTGGGAAATTGCCCGGGAAAAACAGTAATTAAAATTCTGTAAAACGCTTCCCTTGGGCGGGATACCCCGCCAATCGAATAGGGAGACGTGAACCTTAAACCATGGAGAATATTGACCAATCAAATCAAAAAAGGGGGGACAGTTCAAAAAACAGTAAAAATAAGAAAAAAGGGTTTTTTGGTTGAGTAGGGGGGCTTGGCTATCTGGCCAATCAGAAAAGGAGCGACGGGGACCCCCTTCAAACCTTGGAGAAGAAGACCACAAAATCAAAGGCGGGCATTCAAAATACATTTTAAAAAAACGAAAAAAATGATTGGGTAGCTAGCGGGGGCTTGGCTATCCCAGCCAAAACAGGCGCGGCTACTTGTCCCCTTGTAGTTATTGGGGATCGGCGCAATGCAAATCTCGGTCTCAGCGCCGTGCGGCATGGAGTATGATTAAAAAAATTATTTTTATTAAGTGAAAAATATTCTCTGAAAAGACTGAAACCTTTTTAAAAACAAAATCAGTAAAAACCCCTAACAACCTTTTTGTCCCCGGACGGCGAAACACAGGAATTAAAAAAGAGAATTCCCGGGAAATCAGAAAATTAAAATTTTAACTCTTCTATTGGTTGGCAAAAACCCACAATCAAAATAGGACGCAGTGGCCCATTCTAACCCATGGAGGAAATTGACCAATCAGAAAAAGGAGCGACAGGGGACCCCTTCTAACCATGAGAAATATTGACCCAAACTATTCAAGGCGGGACAGTTCAAAATACAGTAAAAAGGCAGAAAAGAGTGATTTGGGTTTGGAGCGGGGGCTTTTCTATCCCCGGGCCAATCAGACCAGTACTTTTTTTATAAGTTTATGGGGAAAAGAAATGCAGGCGAGCTCTTTTGTGATTTTGGCAAACTTAAAAAGGCGCGGTTATTTACCATGGGGAGGAGTGCGTCTTATGGGGTTTTCTAATGAAATTGGAATAAAACTGTACATGGCGAAATCAAAATGATAAAAACCCAGAAGTTTTCCCGATGTGTATTAAAATGTCAAAATATGGGGGTAAAAAAAAAATATTTTAATTCATAAAACCCTTTTTATTTCTTTTTTGTTACACCCATACTTTTGATCCTTGGCTAAAGAAAAAAAAAAGACAAAAAAATGAATTTATTGAATTAATATTTTTTTTTTCATTCCCCCCCATTTTTATTGATATTTTATAACAGATGGGAAAAATTTTGGTTATATTATCATTTATTTCGGCCATTTACATTTTTTATTCAAATTGCATTAGAAAACCCATAAGAGGTCGCTCGCTTTCTCCCCTTTTGGCCCAAATAACCGCGCCTTTTTAAGTTAGCCAATCAAAAACAGAGCTGCTCTGCATTTTTTTCCCCCCATAGAACTTTTGAAAAAGTAGCTCGCGCCTGATTTGGCGGGTAGCCAAGCCCCCCCAGCTCAACCCAAACAGCTCTTTTCGCCTTTTTTACTGTATTTTTGACTGTCCCGCCTTTGAATTTGATTGGGGGCAAAATTTCTCCATGGTTTAATGGGGCCCGTCACTCCTATTCGATTGGTCATACTCCTCCCTAGGTTAGAAGGGCCATGTGCCCTATTTTGATTGGTTGTTTATGCCGACCAATCAGAAGAGCTTAAGAATTTGAATTACTGTATTTCCCCCCAATTCTCTATATTGTAATTCCTGATGTAGCGCCGGTCTCGGCGACAAACATGTTGTTTGGGATTTGAGTGATTTATTTTTATAGAAGGTTTCAGCTCTTTTTTCAGAGAATATTTTACACTTAATAAATTTTTTTTTTTATCATACTCATCCCGCACGGCGCTGAGACCCGAGATTGCATTGCGCCAAATCTCTCCATAGACTACATGGGACAAGTAGCTCGCACTTGATTGGCCGAGATAGCCAAGCCCCCGCTGGTTCAACCAATCAGCTCTTTTTCTGCATTTTTACTGTATTTTAAACTGTCCCCCCTTTGATTTTGATTGGTTCTAATTCTCCATAGGTTATAATGGGTCCCTGTCGCTCCTATTCTGTTTGGGCCCGGATTGCCAAGCCCCGCTAGCTCAGCCAATTAGCTCTTTCTGCATTTTTACTGTATTTGAACTGTCCGCCTTTGATTTTGATTGGTCAATAGTTTCCATAGGTTTTAATGGTTCACTGTCGCTCCTATTCTAAATGGTGGTTTATGGCCGACCAATAAGAATAGCTTACAGAATTTGAATTACTGTATTTCCGGCAATTTCCAAGGGATCCTAATTCTGATTTGCGCCGTTCTAGATTTTTGGAAGTGATTTTTTTTAATGTTTTTTATTTTTGAGGTTTGAGCTCTTTTTCAGATAATGTTTTACGCCTTTATAAAGGCGATTTTTTTTGATTCATACTCCGCATGGACATCTTTAATGATTTCTCGCTGTTTTCCAGCCAGTCTCGAATCGAAATACATGTGAGGCGCAGTCCCATGCGCTAAATCCCGCACTGCGCCCCACACACTGGTGAGGCGCGGCGGACATTACACTGCATGTATGAGCGCACTACCTCAGGCGGCGAATCATAGGCGCAGCCCCGCACCGCGCCTAAGTCCCGCACTGCGCCTCAAACACTGGCGAGGGGGACTTTTCATGGTATGTATGAGCGCGCCCCGATGCCGAAATAAATCAGACGCAGCTTTCACAAAAAATTGGGCGAAACGGTGCGACAGTCCGACGCGGCGAGAATCATACATGTCGCCCAAAGTGTCTAAACATTAATCATATACATATATGTAGCCCAAACATTACACCAATCATGACAAAAAACATATAATAGACAACACTATGCACCAATAGAATTTAAATTAAAATGAACGAACCAGTTCCTATATGGTAAGGGCATTGGACATGCGCCATAGAATGCCGGGTCTATTTCCGGTATAGTGAGGGCATCGAGCATGTGCCGTAGAGCGCTGAGCCCGTTTCCTCTCTAGTGAGGGCAGTGAGCACACGCGGTTGTGTGGTTGTGCAAATGGTTGGTTAATTTTAATTTAAATTCTATTGGTGCATAGTGTTGTCTATTATATGTTTTTTGTCATGATTGGTGTAATGTTTGGGCTACACATATGTATATGATTAAAGGGGATGTATCGCTTCTTCAGTTGTGCTGTTCTCTTGAAGCTTGATGCTCTCACTTCCTGAAATCCAGGGGCATTTCTTTCCTTCCCAGCTGGGTGTTTCTTAACTGAAGGGGGATGACATCATCCCCCCCTTCACTGTTCATGCTTGCTCCCAAGGCTCCCCCCCCCCCTCCACATATCACTGTCCTCTCCCTATGCAGTCTTATTTTGTAAGAGCTGTTTACATACCGCAGGCCTGCATTCAGTCTAAACAGTCTTCTATGAACTCAGCACAGATCTCTCACAGATGGAGGTTTGCTACAGTTTAATCCACCCAGAGCACAGATCCGTCTCCCTTCATGTTTACATAAGGCACCGATGCACAATTCTACTGTTTTCTGATTGTAGCAGTAGCTGCAGTGCCAATGAGGAGCATTTAGCTGTATAGAGTGAAATTTTTGTCAGCCCCTTACATGCAGGAGCATTAAGGCACCATGGCACAATTCTGCTGTTTTCTGATTATAAAGACACCTGCAGTGTCAATGAGGAGGCAGCTAGCGGTCTAGATTGAATTTGTTGTCGGCCCCTAATTCTGAGTGAGAGGCAGGAATGCAAGCTCCCATGAATACCGTGACAAAAAAGTCATAGGAAAATATATATTGACAAACTTTATTAATTCAATAATAAATATTAAAAACTAATGGCTCTTGAGAAAGCTTGGCGAAACGCGCGTCGAGGCTATCCCATTTCCTTGGCAGTGCATCTCCTCCATTCCTGTATACACTTGGTAATGTATTGTGTGTGAGAGGTGTGGCATTATTCTGTGCCCATCTTGATGTGTCTATATACTATTTAATCACTTGATCTCTAATATAAGACACTTTAATACTAATGTTAAATACTATAGGTTATATACCTTAGATGACTTTCTATATTCAGGAATAGTGTGATTTGTATGCCTTGTTTGATATGGGCATTATTTTTAATTGTTTTTAGCCTTAAATTTGTACTATTTTGACATATTAGTTTTTAATATTTATTATTGAATTAATAAAGATTGTCAATATTTATTTTCCTATGACTTTTTTGTCATTGTATTCTTTTTTGGTTAACATGTTTATGTGATATAATGACTGTAGACTGAGCATTGGACCTTATTGAATTGGTGATTCCCGTGAATACAGCCCTCGGGGGGCCGAACAGAATGTAAATTATAAGAGCCCTCAGCTAATGAAATGAAAGGAGGTGGGATCAGACCTGCACTGGAGAAGTTTGTTTACAGAAAACGAAGATAAGGGAGACTGTGAAAATAAGACAGCTTTGCTAATGACTTCCAATTGCAAAGTTGCTTGTTTTCACTGTCGTTTATTCTGAAGACCATTTAATGAAATTATACAACCCCTTTAATGGTTAGACACTTTGTGGCCATTGGCTATTGCACATTGTTAGTACCACCTTATAAGTTTATATACATAAGATTGTTGCACTTTCTTTAGGCTTAATATAGACTCTGTGGTGAGTCGAAACGTCGCTTTTTTGACCAGCCAATAGCTCGTGACCACTGCAATCATTCTGCAGAATATTTTCACTGCTAGTTTTTGCCACAGTTTTAACTCTACATTTTTTGTGTCTCTTTGAACTGCATCAAAATGCAAGTCTGAACCAAACCTTAAAGTATCAACATAAAAAAACATAGTGTAAATTAAGTGGCTGCAAGTATCAGGTAAGCATCAGAAAGCATATGAAGTATATAAAAATCTAAAAAAGTACAGCTGATGACCTGTGTTAGTTAAATAGCCCATAAAATTCGATAATCTTTCTTCTTATGAGCTCTAGTCATACAGGATTTTTAGCATTTTCTGTGCCAGTTAATTTCAGTACAGTGAACAGAATTATTTTACGTTACAATGCCACTTCTACTCTATCCAGATCTCCAGAACACAGTGCAACCTATAAAACCATGCACACTTCACAGCAACCTGCATTCCTTAATGCCTAGGCAATCTTCTGGCTACTCTTATAGTAATTTAGTTTTATTTTACTTCCCTGAAGAAAGGTTTGGAGGGTTTGGTCTGGACAATGTAAGAACATCCATATAATATTTTCTATGGAATATACTTTTCTCAGAGGTGGATGCTTTTCTTCCTTTTCCACAATCAGATCATTTAAACATTTCATTGATTGCTTTTTAATTATTTTTACATCTGTTTTATTTTCCTTCTTAAAACCGTAAGTGGGAGAAATATTTCTGAGGAATGGGAGAAGATTGATTACAGGAATATACATTCTACATCCTCATATTTCCCAGAAATGTGCTGTATGAACTCATGCCTGGAGATTTACATTAATTATTAAGAAAATATTTCTGCTAACAAATTCAGAGAGAATATTGTTTATCAGTTTGGAGATTTCATTCATTTTTAATGCAAGTCTTGTCAGTGTTTATACATAAAGTTCCATTATTATCCACAAATTAACCTGCTTATTGTGCTGCAGTAAGGGGTTGTTCAGATCACTTTAGCGATCTCCTCTTACCAGATTTGTCAAGAAAAGCTTTGATGTAGGTCCAATGTCGGACTGGAGTTCTTGGGCCGCACCAGTGAAGTTGCCTATAGGGACCCATCAGTGGAATTGATCCTTAGTTCCCACTAATTCTTGGAGTTTAACAGTGGAGTTGACTCTTGCAGGACACCAGTGGAGTTGATTTTTGGGGCCTGGCTCAGATTAGCCCACAGGGGAGTAGGGGAAAACCCCAATGGGCCCTCTGGGCATGGTGGGCCTCTTTCAGGGAGAAAGACATGGAAATAGTGGCAGAAAGCAAGAATAAGAAAGAGCACAAGAGTCATGTGCACTCTATGCATTCTTTTACAGTAGCTGTAGAATGGGCCCCAAAAATTAACACCACTCATGGGCCCCAAGATGTAACTCCATTGGTGGGCCTCAAGAATCAACTTCACTGGTGGACCCCAAGAATCAGATCTACTGGTGGGCTACAGGCAGCCCAGTCTGACACTTTAGTGATCTTCTCTTACCAGACATGTCAATAAAAGCTTCGATGTAGGTCCAGTGTCAGACTGGGGTGCCTGGGGCTCATCAGTGGAGTTGATCCTTAGTTTCCACCAGTAGAGTTAATTCTTGGCGTGCAACAGTGGACTTGACTCTTATGGGACAGCAGTGGAGTTGATTTTTGGGATCTGGCACAGACTGGTCCACAGAGAGGTAGGGGAAACCCCCAGTGGGCCCCCTGGGTATGGTGGGCCTCTTTCAGGGAGAAAGACAGATAAATAGTGGCAGAAAGCAAGAAGAAGAAAGAGCACAAGAGTCATGTCCACTACCTGCATTCTTTTAAAGTAGCTGTAGGATGGGCCCCAAAAATTAACCTCACTTATGGGGCCCAAGATTCAACTCCATTGGTGAGCCTCAAGACTCAACTTCACTGGTGGACCCTAAGAATCAGATTTACTGGTGAGCCCCAGCTACCCCAGTGTGACACTGCTTAGTGCCCCAATGAAGTTGATTCTTGGGGCCCACCCTACGGTTACTGTACATGTTTTTTACTTTCTGCCTTCTTTTTCCGCCTTTATCGTTGAAAAACAGCCCCTGGTTTAACATGCCCAGGAGTCCAACGACGGTTGCCTCTGCTCCCTTGTGGGCCAGTCTGAGTCTGTGTATTTCTCACTGTATTAGCATAATCACCTATAGGGCTCCATTGTAAAAAAAAACATGCACAGTATATATTTGTTTTATATATTTTTTACATACAAAGTATATATTCTTTGGTTATAGTGTAATCTATACCAGCCCAGTCTGATGCAAGTCCAAAAAAGGTTATAAAGACACTCCAAAACTAAAGGAGACCTATGGATACATTTGTGCACTGGGAGCTTTTTACAGCGTATCCCAGTGCACATCACTCAAATGATCTAAAACAGCCATAGAATATGTATTTCTGTTGTGTGTATTAGATCAGCATTTAAAAAGCAGTGCTATACAGTGACTGTCACCGTGCACAATGGTCCCATTGGTTTTGGTATGGTAAATACCGAATACAAACATAGGAAGAGCATACAACTTCCTTGCAGATATTGCCTATTGTTGGATTTGAACCCAGGATAATAAATAATAATAATCTTTATTTACATAGCGCCAACATATTCCGCAGCACCTTATAATTTGGAGGGTGTAGGTACAGACAAAAAGGAATACATTGCACAATGAAAAGCTACTTACAGATGAGACACAAGGTGAGAGAGCCCTGTTCGCAAGAGCTTACAATCTATTAGGGTGTATGGTGAGATGAAGGGTAAGAAGTGCTAGATTTACAATGTTCCAGCCATGTGACATAAATATGGGGTTGTTTTATGTAGAATTCGGATGGACCTGCCACCCTCTACATCTATATACAATTAAGTGCCGAAAATGAGTGCACTGGCGGGTGAGAGGGGGCGGGAGGGGGGGTTAGCCATTAGGGATTCTGGTTAGCCAGAGTGAGAAGATGTATTCTCAGGGCCCTCTTAAAGCTATGAGAGTTCTGAGTGTGCCTGATCGCCCGCGGTAGCATGTTCCAGAGAACTGGTGCCGCACGTGTGAAGTCTTGAAGACGGGCATGGGAGGTTCAGATGATTGAAGAATGTAATCTGATATCATCAGCAGAGCGTGTAGGGTGGTAGACAGAGATGAGGGAGGAGATGTAGGGCTGTGCAGCGCTGTGGAGAGCTTTATGGGTGAGTGTGATGAGTTTATATTGTATCCTGTACTAAATAGGCAGCCAGTGCAGAGACTGACTCTGGTTAGAGGCATTAGTATAGCGGCTGCAAAGAAAGACAAGCCTGGCTGCTGCATTCAGGACAGATTGGAGAGGGGAGAGAGCAACAATGAAGGTTTGAGCTGTTTCCACAGTGAGAAACAGACGGATTCTGGAGATGTTCTTGAGGTGCAGATGACAGGAGCGGGCAAGTGATTGGATATACGGGGTGAAAGACAGATTAGAATCTAGTATAACCAGGGCCGGGACAAGGCATTTTGGTGCCCTAGGTGAGTACAGCCAATGGCGCCCACCCCCCCCCCCCCACCCTCACTCCCCAAAAAATCGCACCCTCCCACACTAATTCCTCTCGCCCCGCGCCAGGTCCTGTCACTAACTTTCTGCGTATCCCACATAGCTCCTGCCCATCTCCTCAGCAGTCACTGTATAATGAAAATCAGCCCTAACAAATTTGCTTTTTCAAAATCGCTCCCCTCCATATGAGCGTGTAATACCCCTAAATAACAGTCACTAAATAATCCACCAATACATGGAGCAAATCTACCAGACGAATGATTGTTACTAAAAACACTCCTATAAAACCAAGACCCCAAACTAGGACTACTTAAGGATCAAATAATCCTGCCAGACCTTGACCAAACGCAACCCCCACATGTGACATCAGTTGTACACAGGCTCTGCAGACATATACCACCGCCATACAGGGACCAGATAGTGGTAGATACTAGTTGTATGTAGACTCTGCAGAAATATAAGTGATTACACTGCAGTTACATTTAGTGACTCACAGGAGACATCATTTCTGATCAGCGTCGTTCACTTTCCCTTTTCTTCTCCATCCGGTTCACACCTTCATGCTGATTGCTCCCGGCCAATACTCGTCCCTGCAGATTTGGACACAAATATCTTAGAATCCTCACATTTCCAGTAACTCCTTAATTATAGGTATATACGTCCCCTCAGTTAGACAGGTATATACGTCCCCTCAGATAGGAAGCTATATAGGTCCCCATCAGTTAGGCAGGTATACAGATATGCCCTCTCAGTCAGGCATGTGTGTGTATATATATATATATATATATATATATATATATATTATATATATATATATATATAAATATATATATATGTATATAATATATTATATCTCTACAGAAAACAAGCAGCACATCAATGATGCTAAATTGAGGAGAAAACCGCAGCACTACTAGGTATAGTTAAAAAAAAACAGAAAACGTTTATTCCCACGTTTCGGCTCTCTCACAGAGCCATCTTCAAGTGATATACAATACAAAACACAAGGTATAAATACAACTCCCATAATGGAATCAATTACAAAAAATAAGTGCAATCACACTATTATAATACTATAAAGATTCATGTTGTGCATCAAAAAACATGTAAGAGGCAATATTAGGGTAATACATAACATTACCAAGAAAATTACAGTGCAAAAAGTGTTACAATATTAAAAAATACTTAGAAAGGGGGGACGGAGGCTACAATCGCTTACCTGTAACAAAGCAATAATCAAAGAGCTCATGTAAACACTCACACGCTGCGGCGTTCGCGTAGACTGACTGCGCATGACCGGAAGGCATAATGCAAGCAGGGCGGGAGCTGGAACAGCGTCCATAGCAACAAAGTTAAACAAAGAGCGCAGGTCTATTGCGCATGACTGGAATCGTCACCCGCCATGCCAACCAATCAACCGCAAGCCCAGAGAAGCGTTCTTAGATCACAGAATCCATAATGTCAGAACGCGACTCGCGCATGTCAATTAGACATGCGAGGTCAACTATGGCCATTTTTAAAAAGGGCAAAAACAGTACCGTCACTTCATAGAAACAAAATTAGGATATGGACTAATCAGGCGCAAAACCACACCAGACAGACCATTATAATGGTAGTAGGGAGCAGTTAAAGGGCATATGTGAGAAGATACAAAGTGGAAAACAACGCACAGGTCCCTAAAAATGCACATAATAATCCAATCCAACTGGTGACTCCTCACCCTTATATAATTTTATTAACATATAGGCGGCACTGAAAATTGCAGTATAAAGTCAATCTTGCAGCGGTAAATGACCAAACTTGTATAACATAGATAAGAAAAACAAGTAAGCATCGTAGCAATCCTCCATAGTACGATATCAGAATATAGTGAAGAATCTAAAAAATAAAATAAACATATATCAATAAAGAAATTAATTCAAATATTAATTCATGTTCTCAGGACAAGAGATGAAAAACATACATAGGGAGACTACATAGATAAGCTCTACTTAAACATACCCAGTAAAACCTTGTAATCAACATTCAATCCAAGAGGTCTTAAGGAATGTGTCTTATAGATCCACTCTAATTCCCTTTTTTTTTAAGAAAAGACTGCGGTCACCTACCCGTTTGAGTATAGGGACGTGATCAACTGCCATACATTTGAGATCCCATTCCTGATGTCCAGCCTCCAAGAAATGCTTGGAAACTGGCAAATCCTGCCGTTTTTTCCAAATTGAGTATCTATGATTATTCAACCTGGTTTTAAAATCGCAAGTAGTTTCGCCCACATAGATCAAATTACATGGACATAAATAATCCAATCCGACAGACATGTTAAATGAAATTTGATGTTAAATATTTCTCCAGTACCTGGATGCACAAAATTTTCACCTTTCACTAAAATTCTACAATTGACACAACCAAGGCAAGGATAACAGCCAAACCTTGGACTACCAAAAAACAACTGTCGAGGTTTTGAGGTATACACAATGTTTTTAACTAATCTATCCTTCAAATTTGTCGATCTTTTGAATGACATTAAGGGCATCAACTGGAACTCTTGAATATTTCCAAAACCATGTTGTAATATGTGCCAATATTTTCTAAGGACATTAGAAATCCTGGGACTTAAATCATTGTAAGTAGATACAAAGGCAATTCTCTTCAAAGCGGGCCTAGATTTCACCTGACTACGTACATCATCTGAAGAAATAGAATTAATACGTAAAACCTGTTTGGAGATAACATGACGTGGATATCCTCTTTCCAAAAACTTTCTTGACATATCAGTAACAGTAGTCTGCCAGGAACTTTCATTATCAATAATCCGTCTAGCTCTCAACAGTTGACTAAATGGTAGCGACTTTCGCATATTAACCGGATGATTACTGCTAAAATGAAGCAAAGTGTTCCTGTCAGTTTCTTTTGTATAAAGATCCGTTTTTAACCCATCTTCACATACCAAAACCATAGTATCCAAAAAAGATAACCTATCAGATGAATAAGACAACATAAACTGTATACTGGGGACCATGTTATTCAAAAATACATGAAATTCCAACAGTTCAGAGACCGATCCAGTCCAAATCAAGAAGACGTCATCTATGTATCTCCACCACCTCAAAACCTTAGAGAAGTGGGGAGACACATAGATGACATCCTCCTCCAGCCAAGCCATGAAAATATTGGCGTATGTAGTGGCGACATTAGTGCCCATGGCGGTTCCTCTAAGCTGTAGATAAAAAACATCTGCAAACTGAAAATAATTACATGTCAATACCAAGGACAACAAGGACAACAACAATTCCTTGCCTGCATTAGAAAAATTAGCTTGTTGTAACACATGTCTCACTGCGGCAATACCCAAATCATGACTTATCGAAGTGTAGAGACTGACCACGTCAAAGGAGGCTAAAATTGCACCAGCCGGCCATTCAACCTGTTTTAACTTACACAAAAAATCATTAGTGTCCCTAATATAAGATGTAGTAGAAATTACAAAATTATTCAACATCTTATCTAAAAAAAATAGATGCATTACTGGATAGAGAACCCCTCTCCGACACAATTGGCCTACCTGGGGGGTTAATGAGAGACTTATGTATTTTCGGCAAAAAATACAATATAGGCGTCACCGGGTGGGAAACAATCAAAAAATCTCTAAGGGCCCTATCAATAAGGTCATTCTCAAAGGCTCCATTAGCTATCACTTCAAATTTACGACAAAATTCAAACTTTGGGTCCCCAGATAATTCCCGATAAACCAAAGTATCAGACAACTGACGATGTGCCTCATGTAAATATTGTGTAGTGTCCATAACAACAGTTGCCCCTCCCTTGTCTGCAGATCTAATGGTAATTCTCAAATTTTCAGATAACTCTTTCATGGCTTTTATCTCATCAGAAGTAAGGTTAGGATGTCTAAGAGATTCCCCCAAACCACTGTTTTTCAATTTATCAACCTCACGTTTAACCAACTGGATATAAGTCTCCACCGGATGAGAAACTACTGAAGGAAAAAAATCATTGGATAAGGACAAACCATAATCATTCAATTTAAAGTCCACCATATTAACAACAGTAGATATATCTTGTGAAATGGGCTGTTGACTAAACCAAACCTTTAACTTCAATTTACGAAAAAATTGGGCTAGATCTAAATCAAGTTCAAACCAATTAACCTTCTGATCAGGGCAAAATGAAAGTCCTTTCTGTAACAATAATAATTGTGCTGTAGATAAAGTCATTGAGGAAATATTTACCACCGTTGATTTCTCTGTTTTCTCTTGTTCAATTTTAATGACGGATTCACATTGCGAGATTGCTTCTGACTTCTGGTTTTTACGGTGTCTGTGTCTTCTTTTGCCCCCTCGTCTAGTTGGTCGATGTCCATATTGCTTCCTTGAGGATTCCATAAAAAAGAGTTGTCACTATCCACACGTTGTTTATCCACACCATGTTCTTTACCTTTTTTAAGCCATCTGTTGTTTAAGGCTCTCTCATTGGACCAAGAGTAAACCTTGCCAGTCTCGTAGTCTTGAGCATCCCGGTAGAACTTCCTCTTCTTAGTGTCTTATATATGTCTCCTCAGTCAGCCAGGTATATATTGTCCCCTTAGACAGGCAGGTATATAAATATAGGGGCACTCAGGCAGGTATACAGGGGCACACAGGCAGGTATATAGAGATAGGGGCTCAGGCAGGTGTATATAGGGGCTCAGGCAAGTGTATATAAGGGCACACAGGCAGGCATATAGAGATAGAGGCTCAGGCAGGTGTATATAGGGGCTCAGGCAGGCATATAGATATAGGGGCTCAGGCAGGTGTATATAGGGGCTCAGGCAGGCATATAGATATAGGGGCTCAGGCAGGCATATAGATATAGGGGCTCAGGCAGGGGTATATAGGGGCTCAGGCAGGCATATAGATATAGTGGCTCAGGCAAGTGTATATAGGGGCTCAGGTAGGCATATAGATATAGGGGCTCAGGCAGGCATATGGGTATATAGGGGCTCAGGCAGGGGTATATAGGGGCTCAGGCAGGGGTATATAGGGGCTTGGGCAGGAAAATGGGTATATAGGGGCTCAGGCAGGCATATGGGTATATAGGGGCTCAGGCAGGGGTATATAGGGGCTTGGGAAGGCAAATTGGTATATAGGGGCCCAGGCAGGCATATGGGTATATAGGGGCTCAGGCAGGGGTATATAGGGGCTCAGGCAGGCATATGGGTATATAGGGGCTCAGGCAGGGGTATATAGGGGCTCAGGCAGGTGCATATAGGGACTCAGGCAGGCATATGGGTATATAGGGGCTCAGGCAGAAGTATATAGGGGCTCAGGCATATGGGTATATAGGGGCTCAGGCAGGGGTATATAGGGGCTCAGGCAGGGGTATATAGGGGCTTGGGCAGGCAAATGGGTATATAGGGGCTCAGGCAGGCATATGGGTATATAGGGGCTCAGGCAGGGGTATATATGGGCTTGGGCAGGCAAATGGGTATATAGGGGCCCAGGCAGGGGTATATAGGGGCTCAGGCAGGGGTATATAGGGGCTCAGGCAGGCATATGGGTATATAGGGGCTCAGGCAGGGGTATATAGGGGCCCAGGCAGGCATATGGGTATATAGGGGCTCAGGCAGGGACATATAGGGGCTCAGGCAGGCATATGGGTATATAGGGGCTCAGGCAGGGGTATATAGGGGCTCAGGCAGGCATATGGGTATATAGGGGCTCAGGCAGGGGTATATAGGGGCTCAGGCAGGGGTATATAGGGGCTCAGGCAGGCATATGGGTATATAGGGGCTCAGGCAGGGGTATATAGGGGCTCAGGCAGGCAGGGGTATATAGGGGCTCAGGCAGGGGTATATAGGGGCTCAGGCAGGGGTATATAGGGGCTCAGGCAGGCAGGGGTATATAGGGGCTCAGGAGGCAGGGTATTAGGAGCTAGGAGGGGTATATAGGGGCTCAGGCAGGCAGGGGTATATAGGGGCTCAGGCAGGGGTATATAGGAGCTCAGGCATGCAGGGGTATATAGGGGCTCAGGCAGGCAGGGGTATATAGGGGCTCAGGCAGGGGTATATAGGGGCTCAGGCATGCAGGGGTATATAGGGGCTCAGGCAGGCAGGGGTATATAGGGGCTCAGGCAGGCAGGAGTATATAGGGGCTCAGGCAGGCATATAGATATAGCGGCACTCTCAGGTAAAAATAATGACATTAATACTTAACTTACCTGCTTCCCGGCCGTGCACTCATCTTCTGTCCTCTTCTTTACCAGCCGCGCTCTCCTTCGGCAGCACCTCGGGCGCACAGCCTATGACGGGCTGTGCGCCTGAGGAGAGGCAGCATCGCGATGACATCACTTCATGGCGACGCTGCAAAGCTGAGCCGCACGGGGCCGCGGCGGCCCCACTGTGTCGGCCCTGCGGCTTACCGGAGGATCCAGCGATCCTCCGGTGAGCGGGTCCGACACTGTCTGCGGAGCAGGGAGCGCTCGCTCTTTGCTCCGCAGAAGCCCGCAGCTGCATGTACGTCCTGCGGACGCACATACAGGGGCCGCCAGCGCTTCAGGCCCACGGCAGTGGCCTGGAACCCGGGAGGTTTGGGGGCCCCTGCCTGCGCGCCTTAGGGACAGGCAGAGGTAGGCGCCCTAGGCGATCGCCTACCTCTGCCTACCCGTTGTCCCGGCCCTGAGTATAATCCCCAGACAGCAGAGAGATGTTTGAGATGAGATGTTTTGCTGGATTCTGTCAATTTTCTATTTGAAATGAGTGGCCAGGTCTTCAGCACAGAGGTCAGTGACCGGAGCCTGAGCTTTAGGCCTGAGGAGGGAGTGGAAGGTATCAAACCGGCGTTTTGGGTTGTTGTGTAAGGTTGAGATGAGGGAGGGGAAATATTCTTGTTTGGCGCAGTGAAGGGCAGTGTGATAAGTCCTGAGCATGAATTTATAGTGGAGAAAGTCTGCTCAGCACACCTGGAACATCGCTGCAGATGGCGAGTCTGAGGCGTGTGCCAAGGATCCCTGTGCTGCAATGAAACAGTGCTGTGACCAACTCGGTCTCAAACAGAAAAAGGGCCCCTTTTCTAAAATGTTTTGGATTTGTTTTTAAAAAATCATGTTAGGAGATAATTTTTATCCTCTGAGTGTTGAATTAAATACAGATTTGGGTTGCAAAAAGATTGTCACCATTCAATAGTTGTCCTTAGTGGTATCTTTCCCCCTTACTGACATAGGACGTAATGGTTGTCCTGATGCCGGTAAGCGGTTTTTTTTTGGGGACGCAGACGGAAATTGCAGCTAACACTGGGGGGTTACGGAAAAATGGCCGCAGCGTCTAAAGAGAAAGGAGCCGCGCACCTTTCCTCACTGCGATCAGGACATTAGCGGTGAAATTATGGAGTTCAGTTTGCGGAAAATGGCGCGGAAACTTTGGAAGGTTTTCCTAGCTGCCATGTTTTCGTTTTCCCCCTTGGCCCGGGCGGGAAGGGGGAAACCGCCATTTTGTACCCCCAATGATTGTTATAAATGCATTGGCTGTTAAATGTCGTGGCCCTAGTGGTGAAGGCCTAGGGGGGAAATCCCAAGTTAAAGTAAAAAAAAGTTTAAATCACCCCCCTTTTTTGCCATTTTATAAATTTAAAATAAAAAAAAGTTTCAAATTTTTTTGGGACTTAAAATATAAAATAATTTCTCCGTTCCGAAGACGTAGAAAAAAAAAAAATTCCCAAAAGCCAAAATTGCGTTTTTTGGTCATTTCAAGTCCTATAAAAAAATTTGGAAAAAAAAGTGATCAAAAAAGTTGCATGATTTCAAACTGCTGCAATAAAAAAAATAACTTCAGTCCACAAAAAATGATGCGGACTCAGTCCCTAGGTGTGTACAAAAAAGTTTTGGTCGCACAAAATTCTCCGCGACAAAATGTAAAAAAAAAGAAAATGTTTGGTTTTTTTACAGTACCAAAACATAAAGGAAGCCCTACATGTTTGATTTGTCGGGTGCATTGACCCGTAGAAAACAGATAAAATTTTTTTTACAGAAAAAAGGAAAGCGTAACTCCCCCAAAAAAAGAACAAATATGTTTTTTTACATTTTTGCTATTTAGAATTTTTTTGCTTCCCCACTTTATTTATTGTAATATGAATTTAAAAACCATTGGAAAAATACTCTTGTCCCCCAAAATAAAGTTCAAGGTCTATGTAGGGGAAAATAAAAAAGTTATAGCTTTCAGAAGGCAAGGAGGAGAAAAATGTAGAGCCTTATTATTATGACCGTCCATCAGGAAGGGGTTAATGTTAGACACACACTGGGGCCAATTTTATAGTAGGCTCATTCACCTACAGTATCCATATGTTTTTGGTGCAGTCATATGGAGATCACACAACCTCCACACAGAAGCTGCCCATGACTGGATTCGAACCCAGGATACCAGGCAACAATGTTAACTACTGAACCACCATCCTGCTATTGGGGTGTAACAATATTGTGCAGTGTAGGATTGAGGTTCCGTGGGTCCAGCAGAGAAAGCTCTCACCTCCTTCTGTTTTCTTTTAATGCACACAGTACATATAATTAAAAATGTCAGATAAGTTATTTGTTTATAAACCCATAAGTAGACTTTATGGCCGTGATATTGGTTTCAAAGTTTCAGCTCCAAAAACGCTTTGTTGATTGTTGGACTTCTGAAATCTATTATTGTGCCACAGCCTGGAACCACCAGAGGATGGTCTGATCTAATGGGCCAGCCAGGCCCTGGAGTTGCTGATCAGTGATGAATGGCACAATACTGTTCAAAGGGATTTTCAAGGATTATCGATTGATGGCTTATCCTCATTGTATGGTTGGATTCCCCACAATTAGCAGGATGTTTATCCAAGCACAATGATGTACAGTGTAGCCCTCATTAAAAAAAAACAAAACTGTAAATACTGTTTAATAACATAAGTGAGCTCAATAAAAGGAAAAAAGCAGATTGATTTAAAGGGGTTGTCTCATCTCAAACTATCATAGGATGCATGAATAAAATAATGCTGCTTTGCCCTGTCACTTCCTGGTCAAGCTGTCTGTAATTAGCATATGAGCTCTGTGTATTCAGACTTCTGCTAATTAGATAAATCTCATGCTGTCAGGACCAGGGAAGATTCTGAGGTAAAGTAAACAGTCGTAATTACTGGCTTTTCTCTGAAAGATCAGATAACAAACAAGCTCTCACTGTCCGAAGTTCTGTGCTGGCCATGACCTGTGTGATGACGTCACTCCCTGCTATCAGATAGAACAAACAGCAGGGCGGGAGAAGTACACAGGTCGGTCACTTGGGGAACCTGAGCATGAGCACAGAAGGGGATAAAATCACTTGTATCTCCTTAACAAATGAATGAAACATAGCATTATATTTGGAAAGTTCTTCATTTTGGTTCCATATCATGTTGAAAGCTAATCTTTGTAGCAAGACAACCCTTTTAAGAGGAAGAAAGCATTATTTCTAATTATGGCACCATAAGTTCATTGAGGAAAGGTATTGGTTTGAAAATTGCTTTGAACCTGCTAATTATTGATAACAGCAATGTTTTCAGCAAAAGAAATAAGTTAATTTCTGAGAAATGCATATAAAGACTATAATGTTATCAAAGAATATACATAAAGGAATGGGCACGCATAGAAAAACATGAAGCGGAGCTGCTGGTAGTCATTTATAACCTTTCTCACATCTTGGAGGTCTTAGCTCTTTCTTACCATCAACTTCTCTCTCTTGTAGTAGGGATGGTCTGTGTGTGGCTTTGTCTGGCATCTACATTCTTTCTTTTTATAATAATAATGAATTTGAGGAAAATTACAACTTTATATGGGTTTATACTTATGAAGAAGGGAGTGGGGCAAGGTGGCATTACATTGTGCCTATATCTTGAGAGGTTGTCCAATATAGGTATATATATTATAGGTTACTGTTGCTGCATTAAAAAACCTCAACTCTCACCTTGGATCCAGCACTGTGCCATCCTCATTTCCCACTAGTCTTCAGTTTTCTTCACGTCTTCTATCCAATGGGACATCATTGCTGAAGCCGCTGAGGGGGTCACATGCTATGGGCTGATGTCAACATTTTGGACCTGAGTGAGGGCTCATTTATTTGCGGGCTAAGGTGTCATTTCTATCATTTGGGATACTTGCGACTTTTGGATCACATTTTATTTCAAATTTTTGAAGATGCAAAATGATCACAAACCCCCCACTATTTTGACTTTGGGTATTTTATCTTTTACAATGGCAAACGGGGTGTGAACTTTTAATATTATTTTCATTTTCAAAAACCTTTTTTTAACTTGTACTTTTATGTCTCACAGGCTCGTTAGACCCATGGGGGCACAAATGCATGTACACTGTTCTGCAATAGCAATATGTTGCAGAACAGTATACAATATTGGCTCTACTATTATACCTTGCTTATTACAGGGTGTAATCGGAGCACCTTTTTTAATCCATCAGATGCCGTGGATTTGTTGGCCTTCCTGATAGCTGCAAGTTGCTGCTGTAATTGTTGTTACCTGTAGCATATGGAGATGGCTAAGTAAGTGAGTCTGCTCCATACTCCCTAACTAGCCTCATGATGTACAGTTATAGTATCTGACAAAAGTGAGTACAACAATGTAACAATGTAAATTTGGTGCCCCCTCAAAATAACTCAACACACAGACATCAGTGTCTAAATGGCTGGCAACAAAAGTGAGTACATCCCTAAGTGAAGATGGAGAAATTTCCCTCACAGTTCATGTGACTTGTTAGGGCGGCGTTCACACGGCACAGGACAAATAACGGCCGGGTTTGCCAAGCCAGTGTTTGTCTGTTTTGAGCCCGTCCCCACGGCCGCGGGGGAGACGGCTTTTTCTCCGCGATGAGCGGAGAGAACAGCCTCCCCTCCCATTGAGGCAGCACATCTTCCGTCCGGAAAGCCGTGCTATGTTCAATGGTTTTGCCGCCGGGTCCGCCGGAGACTAAAAACCGCCCGGGCCGGAAAACCCGTGAGTGGGGACTGCTGCACGGGATTATCCATAGAGCACCCAATTGATGCTCTTTTTCTGCCTGAAAAACTGCAAATCCGGCTGAAAAATCCGGCAAAAACCCCGTGCCGGTGTGAAAACTTGGCTTAGTGTTACAAGGTCTCAGATGTGAATGGGTAGCGAGTGTGTTAAATTTGGTGTTATCACTCACACACTCTCTAATTCTGGTCATTGGATGTTCATCTTGTATTCTCATGGCAATGATTTTGATGAGGATCTGAAAAAAAAAATTGCTGCTCTACATAAAGATGGCCTTGGTTACAGGAAGATTGCCAACACCCCAAAACTGAGCTGCATCACGGTGGCCTAGACCAAGACAATACAAGTTTTACTCAGAAGAGGCCTTGCCATTGTCAACCAAAGAAGCTAAGTGCACATGCTCAGTATCATATCCAGAGATTGTTTTGTTCAAAATAGGCATATGAGTGCTACCAGTATTGCTGTGGAAGTTAAAGGAGTGGGAGGTCTGCCTATCAGTGCTCAGACTATACACCGCACAATGCATCAACTTGGTCTGCATGGCTGTCGTTCCAGAAGGAAGCCTCTTGTAAAGATGATGCACAATAAAGCCCTCAAACAGTTTGCTGAAGACAAGCAGACTTAGGGCATGGAATACTGGAACCATGTCCTGTGGTGTGATGAGACCAAGACAAACTTATTTGGTTCAGATGCTGTTAAGAATGTTTGGCAGCAACCAGGTGAGGAGTACAAAGACAAGTGTGTTTAGGCTACAGTCCAGCACGGTGGTGGGAGTGTCATGGTTTGGGGCTGCTTGGGTGCTGCCAACTATGGGGAGCTACAGTTCATTGAGGACACATGAATGCCAACATGTACTGTGACATACTGAAGCAGAGCATATTACTTTCCCTTCAGCAACTGGGCCGCAGGGTAGTATTCCAACATGATAACGACCCCAAACACACCTCCAAGATGACCACTGTATTGCTAAGGAAAATGAGGGTAAAGGTGCTGGAGTGGCCAAGCATGTGTCCAGACCTAAGCCCTATTGAGCATCTGTGGGGAATCCTCAAATGGAAGGTGGAGGAGCACAAGGTCTCAAACATCCACCAGCTCCGTGAGTGGAAGAGGATTCCAGTGGCTGTCACCTGTGATGCTCTAGTGACCTCTATGTCCAAGAGAGTTAAGGATGTGATGGAAAATCATGGCGGCCACACAAAATATTGACACTTTGGGACATATTTTCAATTTTCACTTTGTTTTCTTGACAGTGGTTTAGACATTGATGGCTGTGTGTTGAGTTATTTTGAGGGCACAGCAAATTTACACTGTTATACAAGCTGTACACTGACTACTTTACATTATATCAAGTGTCATATCTTCAGTGTTGTCCCATGAAAAGATATAATACAATATTTACAAAAACGTGAGGGGTGTACTGACTTTTGTGAGTATTGTATGTCATGTGTTGTTAAGGGGTTAACACACCTGGTAATAGAAGCCATTTTAATGATGATACACATTGAGTTGAATATGGCTTGTAACCATAAATATAACTATAGCCGTGTCAGCCAAAGTAGCTGATATAGGGCTCAGAGGTTAAGGGGCCTCACTCAGGTTCAAGAATATTGTACCTTTCTGTAATAACTGTCACGTTTGTCGGTAGTGGACCAGCGTAAGCCACACCAGGGAGCGGAGTCTAAGTAGCACTCGGTATTCACCAGAGCCCGCCGCAAAGCGGGATGGACTTGCTGCGGTGGGAAACTAACAGATCGCTTCCACTGGCGAGGCTTGCTTGCGGTGGTGGCCAAGGAGTAGCGAGGTACAGAATCGTCAGACGAGGCGTAGTTGGGGACAGGAAATAGGTCAGGGCAGGCGGCAAAGGTTCGTAGTCGAGAGGCATAGGCAAAGAGGTATGGTACACGGAACAGGACGGAGGCACTCAGAATGCTTTCCCAATAGGCTAGAAGGCACTAAAGATCCGGCACCGAGGGGACCGTTCCGGAGAGCGTAACCGTAACATAGGGCAGCGATTGGAACACACCTATTATGGGCGGCACTGGCCCTTTTTAAATCTGAGGAGGCTGGTGCACGCCGCACTAAGGAGCGGGGACGTGCGCGCCGCAGACGGGCAGGGGACGCCGCAAGGAAGCAAGAGCGTGGACACTGGTAAGTCGCTGCCCAGGGGGAACGAGTACGCCCGTGACCCGGCCGCCGGGCCACTGCGCCGCTCGTCCCCGTGGCGGGAGATGAGGCAGAAGTCTCGGTGAGCCCGCAGCCCGGCCGGGGGGCTGCGGGACCCCCGGTGACAGCACCCCCCCCCTTCCCTTAGCCCTCTCCCGCCTCCTAAAACGGAGAAACCTCACTAACAGGCCCCCACCTCTGTCCTGCTGGTCTGCTACAACCGTTGCCAACACCCTGCACACCGTGGACACATGTGGCGATGGACTTTATAAATCGGACCTCCCTCCCTCCTCGGGGTAAAACCATGATCTGGGTCGTGACGGATCGATTTTCAAAGATGTCCCACTTTATCCTGATGCACGGGTTGCCGTCCAGGCAAGACTTATGTGCGGCCGGTGCTTCGCAGGAGAATCCTGAAGTGGGGACATAGTTCTCTGATGGCTTGGCATCCGGGTGCCAGGAGGTCCTACCAGTTTATCTCTCGGTTCTACTGGTTTGGACCGGGTTTGGCCAAGATACTACGGAGTTTGTGGAGGCATTGTATACGTGCGCCCGAAATAAGGCGGTAATATTTGACAAATCCCATGAACTGTTGTGATGGCCGGAGGCTATGGGCGTGGCCACGGAGGATTGCTGATAGCTTACGTTGGATACCATTAAGGACCTCGGTCAGAAACTAGTAGCCAAGGAAGGGGCAGTGGATTGTGGAAAATACAATCTTCTCCAACTTACGCGTAATAGGCGGGTTACTGTGTAGACGCTGCAGAACTTGGCGTACTTGTAGCGCATGAGGTCCGTAGGGTCCGGAGAAAAAATCAGGATGCGTCCTCAAGATATATACGATGACACATGGAGTATAGGTAGTATCCTGAAGACTTATCGTTGTGATGAACTCCTGAAAGACCACAGGGGCATTACTAAACCCAAGGACATCACCAGATATTCAAAGTGTCCGATCTCGAGTGATTGAAGCCGTTTTCCACTCATCACACCTCGCAAAAATCCTGATGACGATTGTATGGCTCACCCCAGCGACAGATCCAAATTAAGTGAAGACTTGGACCCCCTCACATCGCATGAACCGAGGCACTCGAAGAAAAGTTACCGTTATTACATGGTTTGTGGAAACCGGGTTCTTAATCTAGATAATTTTGTTTAGACCCGCGTTAGCGTTGGCACGGCGCCGGTGAGATCATCCTCTTTTGAACAGAACGAAGATCCTGCCTCCGGCGGACCACCACGAACACGAACGAACAGAACCCCCCGAGCCGCGAACCGGACTTTCCGCGATACTATAAAGCCCTTCTGACGGTTTTCTTCTTCTGTACATCCATCATGATTGCTCTCCGACACGGAAAGAGGGTTACACCCTGCACGGGAGATGGTACCAGGCCTGGAGGTCGATGGGGCAGTCATGATGGGCGATTGAGGCGGGAGGCGATTAGGCTGTTTTCCAAAGACTTTCTAAAAAGACCTGGTTATTCGACAGGCAGGCCCCCCTGGCTGCGGTCTGACGGTGCTTGAGAGCCAGCGAAGGCCAACGGGCGTGGAGCAGCAGCAGCCGTTTTGACAGTCGGGACCCTTGCGCACAACCTTCGCCGGTTCTCCAGTGAGAGTGGGATCTTGGTGTGCAACCAAGGAAGCCCCAACAGGACTTTCCTGAAGTTGGACCAAAGCGAGTGTAGGATGACAAGTGTTCCTATCTGTTGTAGCAGGGATCCAACGCGAAGAGGACACCGGCTTGGTCCGTAATGTTTGGTGTTTCACGCTAATAGCGTTTGACATTTCTTAGTGGTTTGTGAGGGTAGCGCACGGGGTCGCTGGACCTTGGTCAATATCAAGACATGGGTGATTAATTTCTGTGCAGGCGGGGGATACAGAGAAGGCGGTGCGGTAAGGGAACCTAGAGTTGGCGCATCTTAAGGTCATTTCGTTTTTTGTATCTGAACGCATGGTCGTTATTCGGTTTAATGTTTCTTTTTACTTGCATTTGTTTTGTCTCTTGTCTTTGAGATGTGGTTTCATGGAAATAATTGTTTGTCCTGTTGGTTTTGCATTTTTGGATTATGATTATTTTTATGTTTTGATATGTCTATTTACTCATATGAGTTGTTGTCTCTGAAATTTGCTTTGTGTGTCTTGTTACGATTTGTTGTGATTGTATTTCACCTGTTTTTATGCCAATCCTTTTATTTCGTGTTTTTCATTGTTTCGTCTAATGCTTTTATATTGTTCTTTATGTAGATTATGTTTGCTATTTGTAGTTGTTGCTATTGTTTTGTGACTCCATTCCGCCGTTATTCTGTGCGTATTGTTGAGTACAAGATATTGTTGTTTTAATTGAGCCTTGTGTGATAAGTTATAGTTTGGCTCTGTTGTTTCTTTGATGTATTTGTTCTATCTTACTTGTTGTTTTATGGTTGTTTTTTTGTCTTGATTGATATTTTCATGGTTATTTTCTACGGAGGATGTGGGAGATTCGTTCTTAGGTAATTCGTTACTATTTTATTCATTCTCTCCTATTTGTCCTTTTTATCCCTTTTTTCTAGAATTGTCTTATTTTTTTGTTTTTGCTTTGTAATATTTTGATTGAACTTTGCCTTTTGTTTTTTATTGTCTTGTATTGTTGATTGACCCCTCCATTGTATTCACTCTTTAGTTATAATTTTTTTCCCTATTGATTTTTGAGAACATGTATTTATGTGATGATTGAATTTTTCCTGTCTTCTGGTGTGTTTGTTATTCCTTTACTTTTGAATCTTATTGGTTTCTTTTGATTTTATTATTTGATATAGAATTTATGTTGTATTTTTTTGTTCTATTTATTCCTTGTATCTGTTATCTTTTTGCTTGTTTGTTGTATCAGTTATTATTATACTTTTCTTCATCTCATACTTTGAGTGTATCTCCTGTAGTTCTCTGTTTGTTATTTTGAAATATGTGTTATTCTTTCATTGTATTTTTTTGTTTTCTTAATATGGTGACTTAGTTGATCTTACTATTATTTTATATTTTTTCTTAATGTCGGCTTGGATATTTATGTTGCTTTTTTTTCTGTAGTGCAATAATTGTGTTCTTGTGTTCGGGTAGAAATTTTTGTTGGTCCATGGATTACGTAACAATGCTGGCTGAAGTAGTTGATCCTTGAGCCTACATGGTATTTGATTTTGGTGTGTCTGCGTGTATCCTGGTGACATCTTTAGTTTCAGTAATTGGTACGGTGACGGGGCACCGCATGCTTGGTAGCATCTTGTGCGATGTTGTGGCGGCTTGTGACGCTGCCGTGTGTGTTGTGAAAGTACGAGTAGAGGGACACCGGGGGGTGGGGGTTAGATAGCTGGAGGGGGCGTTAGAAACCTGGAGAGAGTGAGGGTAGTTACTGAAGTTGTGCGAGGGGTGAACGGGCATGTGATGTTTTGTTGTATGTGGGGGAAGGTCGGAAAGCGGGGCGGCGTGGGTGGGTGGGTTTTGGGAGAGGTGCTCCTAGGAGCTCGGTGGGAAGTCGTATAATGTGTAGGATCCGTGACAGGGGTTCTTATGTCTTGAATAGTTTTGCTGGTGTCGGAGCTGTGTGCATTAACTATTTTCAATTATTTATATCTATTATGCGTTTATTTTGTACTGTTCATCATTTTCTTTCCTTGCTTGATGGTCTGTTCTGATTTAGTCAATCGCTTTTGCTTTGTATGAGCACTGATATGATTTGTTCCTTAGGTCTATGATGCCCAAACCCTATGCCTTTGTTACTTTTTTTTATTTTTTTTTTTTTTTTTGTTTTGTTTTATCTTTGTTCATTTTTCACTTGATTTGCATTTTTGTTGTTTGTTTTTCTCCCCATTTTACTTTTCTGATATTTAATTATAACTGTTTGAATTTGACTTCTTTTTTTCTTTTATGCATTTCTGTCCTCTTTTCTTTTTTTTACTTTGATTCTTTTTGCCTGGTTTTTTTTTTTGCTTAATGTCCACTGTTATGTTTTTTTTTTGATCTTATATTGTTTTATATTTTTTACTGTTTTCTTGTTTGCATTTACTTTTTTTTATGTGGTTTTTTCAATTTCCTCTGTCTTTTCTATGCGTTATTTTTGATGTCCCTTTTTTTGCTTGCTCTTGTTTCATTAATTCTCTTTGTTTTGATATTTTTTTGATTGAATCTGTTCTTTTTCGTTCTGTTGATTGACTATAACTCCTTGTTTGCTGTTTGTTCTTTGTGCTTGATGGTTGATGATTTTATTCATTTTTTTTTTATGTAGTTTTGTCTCTTATGTTTTTGCTCTTGATTATTTTGTGTCTGACTTGTTTCGCGGGTTCAACATGCCGTGGTGGCGGTATATTGTGGAATTTTTTTCATGGTCTGTGTTCGTTTCTGTTGAATTTTTTGTTTCTCTTGTATTTAATGGCTTACTTTTACTACTTATTTTGAGTGCTTCTATTTTATTTTACTGAGTTTGATTGTGTTTTTGATGCGCTTGTTTGATGTTTGATGTGAAAGATTTTTTTTATTTTTTTATTTTCGATCTGTCTTTGTTCTTATTATTACTTTGAGTTGTTAAATTTTCTGTTGGGCTGTTTGTGTTTGTTGTGTTTTTATTTATTGCATGATTGATTTTGACATGATCTCTCTCCTTGTTTCTTCTTTTCTTTTGTACCTATTTTTTTCTGTTTTTGAATCTTTTTAATTGTTTATTTCACCTGGGATTTTGTGCTTTCTTTTGTGTTCTTTATTTTTTGCTTACTTTTCTTCTATCTAACGTGAGATCTTTTGCCTGGATATTTTTAACTCCTGATAATTTTATAGACTGATTGTTGTTTGTTGTTGGCTTCGGAGGCAGAGGTTGGATGTCCGGGTGGGGCGTTTCTTTTACTTGTCTGCGGTTTGACTTTTTCTTTTTAATTTCATTTGAATTTGTTTTTTTGCTTTATGTTACTTTTATATATTTTGACAGACTCTGTTGGTTTTTGATTTCTAATTCCTAAGTTTCTTTTTCCTGAGAACTTTTTATTATTTGTTAAATATATTTTTGCTCTGAACTGTTTTTGTTGCACTAATTTTTTATGGTACTTCCTTTTGATTTGTATTTTTTTTGCTTTTTGTTTTTTCTGTCCTATGTTTTTTTTTTTTATTTGAGATTTTTTTTTTAACAATATTTGTTACCTTAGTCATATTACCTTTTTTAATGTTGATTTTTGCAAATTGCTTAGGTTTCTATTTCTGGTCTTTGAGAAGTATATTGGCGATTGAAGTGCTCTGTGTTTCTTACGCTCTGGGTGGTATTTGCTGTTTGTTTGTTTCCAATTTTTATTACGCGGCTTGTTAGTTAATGTAATCTTGTTGTATTTCACTTTTTTCCTTTCTTCTTTTCTGATTGTTGGCTGTTGCGATTTAATTCTTGGCTGTGAGGTATTTGCTCTGTTGGATCTCTTTTATTGGATACTGTGAGGTGTTCATTTTATTATGTTGCTCTTTTGGTGCCTAGTCATATGCTTCACGGCTGGTTACCGTAGGCAACTTGGAATGTGTCATGTTAATTTGATTTCGGGATGTTCTCCGGGGATAATGTTAATGCGTTGTTGTGGGGGGCATTATGGTCGAGGGTTGGTGTTGGTGAATTTGGTGAATGTTGTTTGTGTGTCTTGTATTTGTTTCTTCTTGCTCTAATGTGTGATTTTGATCTTTTTGTTTCCTATTCTTATATTCTGCTCAAATTGGTAATGTTGTGTTTTTTGAATATTTATTTTATTTGGTGTTCCTCTGAACTTTGTTTTATTGCTTTTGGAATTACTGTTCATTTTCTTAATTCTGGCCTTTTGTGTGGCGCATACTTTGGCCATATTCTATATTCTGGTATTTTTTTTGGAAATTTTATACTTTAGTTTTGATTTTTGTGTCGCTGTTCTTTTTGATGTATTTTTCGTGTGATTGATTTTGTTGTTATGGCATTTGTGTGTACTTGTACATCTGTTTTCTCGTTTGCCTTGTTGATCTTTGTCTAATTGATAATTTATTGTTTGTTCTTTTGTTTTTTTTTGTGTTTTTTTTTGTCCAAAATTCATGTTCTCTGTTTTTGAAAGATTAATTTTTTTAGTTTTTTTTCTGCAGTTTTCATATGGTATTATCTGTTTCTGTCTTTTTCTACTCGATTGTTGTGTGATGAGATTGTGCTTTGTGTGGAATTTCATTGATGTGTTTTTTGATGCTGTCCTATATGTTTCGTGTTTATGCTTTTTTGATTTTAACTGTGTATGGAGAATTTGAGTATTTTGTCTCTTTTGATTTTTTATGTGGTTTTTGCTGTACTCTATTATATTGATTAGCTTCTTAATTTGTTGTTTCTGTTTGTGATGTTTTATCTTTGGATACTTTTTTTATGTTTTTATAGTTGTTTGTTATTATTTACCTTTTTTATTGCTTTCTTGTGCAGCTTGCCGCTTCATCTAGGCTATTTGAACTGCTTTTCTTCTTTTTTTTTGCTTTTTTTGTTGTGGTGTAACTTCTTTTTATGTCTATTCTGATCCTGATGTTTTCTTTTTCATTTTGGAACTTATTTTTTTATTGGTTCTTTTTATTGTGTTTGTTTTTTGGCATACCCTATTCCATGTTTTTTGGTGATTGTATTATTTTGTTATTCTTATAGGTTTTGTTCTGCAATACTTATGTGTTGCTAACGGTTGATATGTTTCACCATTTTGCTTACTTTTTGTGATATTTTTTCTTCTGTTTTTCTATTTCTTTGTATTATATTTGTGGATGATATTATTTGCTTATTTTTGGATTATCTTTCATTTTTATTTGATATTGCAGCTTTTTGAACATTCAAACTTTTGTCCCTTATGTTGTAGGGGGGTCTCTGGTTGTTTCTCCCTGGGTAGCTTGTGCGTATTTCATGGTTTGTGTGTCTGTTTTTTTATCTTTTGTCTTTTTGAATGTTTTGCGGGAAGTGGGAGTTCAATGGGTTTTTTGTGCTTGGTGTTTTTGTTTCTCTGATATTTTGGCTTATTTATTGGAGTTTATCATCTCTTGTTCTTGCTTCATTCTGTCGCTTGTTGATTCCTGTTGAATGTTTTGTTCTTGGAATGTGCTTTTCATGTGTATTTGCTGCTTTCTTTATTGCAATATCTGTAATCTCTATGTGAATTTTTGTTTTACATCTCCATTTTTTTTTTTTGTGTTGATACTCACTCACTGTGTGTGCTTTCCGTTCATACTAAAGTTTCTTATCTTGCATTTATGTGTTTTATATTTATGTTTTTTTTATTTGAAATTATTCTTCTTGATTTGATTATCTTACTCATATGTTATCTCTTATCTTGGTTGTGAAGTTATGGGGGTCTGTTTTCTAGGAGGGGATAGTGAAGGGTTGTTTAGGGGGTGGTTTTGGGGGATTGATGCTAAGTTGTTATCGATTTGTCCTATCTGTGATTTATGAGTGGTACGGTAGGTTTGCATGCTGATATTGTCGGGGTGTTTGGGGAAGGGGGGGGCGGTCGGCCCCGGGGACTGGCACGCGGTGTGAGGGGGGGGGGGGGGTGGGGGGGGGGGGGGGAAATCGTGCGTTTGGTGGGATGGTGCGTCAAGATGGAGGTGGTTGGGAACCAAGGTGCATATTATTAAATTTCTTTTATATGTTTTTCCTTTCCTTTTATTTTATTTGGTTCCTTATTGTTCTTTTATTTGTTGCTAATGTTTTTTAATTCTTTCTCTTTTGTGAGTTTCGGGGAGGGGTTAATGAAATGTTTTATAATGTTTCTTTTCTTTCTATGTCTTTTTTTTTTTATTTTTATATTCCTGATGTTTCTTATTTGCGTGTGTGTATTTTTCTCTATCGTTTTTCTATTTCTATTGAATTTGATTTCATCTCTTTTTAATGTCTTTTTTAGTCACACTTTGCTCGCTGCTGTGATGTTGGTACTTGTTCGAGGTTGTGTTGTCGGTTGCGTAAGCGGTTTATTTGGATACCTTTTTTGTATTTTTGGTCCTATGTCTATGTTTTTTTTATTCTCTTTTCTTGATTATTATTTATTCCCTTTTTTATCTTATATTTGACTATTTATTAAAGTTAATAGACTGCCTTTGTCCCCTTGTCTCATTTGTTCGTACTACCCCTACTCCTGTGAAGTTTTTGTTTATTTTGTATTGATGTCTGTTTTCTTGAACTGTTTTCCGTCCTTTCATTATGAGTTTTTCTTTTTTGTTTTTTTTTGTTTTTTGATATTCATATTATGTTTCTTTGTAGAAGTTTATTTTATGTTATTGACCCCTATTTATGATTGCTCTTTTTTGATGGTGATTGTTACTTGTTTTGTTGGGGTGTCTTTATCTTTTACTTTGTCATTTTGATGAGCTGATTTTCTTTTTTTCTAATGACTGCTGCCGGTTCTTGATGAGCATGAAGTTTATTTTTGGTAGCGATGGTATGTTGTCCCTTTTTCTTTGAGACTGTTTTTGTCCTGCTCCCTTATTTGCATGATTTTTCGTTTTGAGTGGTGATAATTGTTTTTTCATGATCTCTTATTCTGCTTATACTCCTTATTTTTTATGAGACCTTGCTTTTGTTTTCTCCTGTTATCTCCATGTTTTTGTTTTTTTTGTTTGTGTTCTTTTTTTTGTTCTTGATGTCTTTATTTTTTGTAATTCCCTGCTCTCCTCTTTGATCTTTAGATTGATAATAATTTGGTCTTTAATGTTGTAGTTGATGCTCTACATTTTTTTTTGTTGATTTTTATGATTTTGTTTTTTTAGGTTCTTTTTGCTACATACCTATTTGTTGATTTTTTTGTTCTTTTTTTTGCGCTCTTACTATTTATCCTTAGTATCATGTATAATTTTGGATGTTTTTTGCCAATTTTTGTGTTGTATTTTGATTTCTCTTTTTTCATTAACTAATTTTGTATTTCTTTAATTGACTTCTATGTTTTCTTGAATGTTTTTTGCTGATATTTACGTATTTGATCATATCTGTTATTTATTTTTTGTGTGCTGCCTACTTTATTGCCTAGTTCTCTTAATGTGGTATTGTGACGTGTCTTGTTGAAGCTACTTGTGAGGATTAATTGCATATGTTTTGCTAACTTTTAAGCGGATGGTTTAGGCAATGATCGATTGTTTTGCCTTTGGTGTTGCGGTTAGGGGTGTGGTGTGGATGGCGCGTGTGGGAGGCTGATTGTAGGAAAGAATGGACGGTATGACGGGGATAGAAAAGGATGATACGGCCGGTTGGGGGTGGGCCTAAGCGGGGGGGGGGGGATGGGAGTTTGCTTGGGGGAGGAGTTGGGTCTTATGGGCGGAAAAGGGGGGGGTGTTAAATATGTTTAAGGGCGTTGTGGAGGGCTGTTAGGGGCGGCAAAGGGGGGGGGGAGTTCTAGGTTTGTTTTGGCTTTTTATGGGGAAGTGCTTTGGCTGGGATCACTTGAGGGTTGGTTGTCTGTTTGTATAAGACGGGAATTTAGAATATTTCGGGTGTTTAATTTATGGGGCTATTTTGTTTGCGGATATGGTTCTATGCAGCTTAGTTTTTGTTATTTTCTTGTGCTATTTCGTGGTGCGCTCTCTGTTATTGTTTGTTTAGTGTGTGATGCGAATGTGTCGTAGGGAAGGGGCCTTAGTTTGGAACGTTTCGTGGTTTTTCTATTGTTGTTGTATTAGACTTGAATTTTGATTTTGCTGGTTTTTGATGATATCTCTGTGAGATTTTTATCTTCTTTCGTTGTGAAGATTTTTTTTTTGATTGTTTATTTGTGTATATAGCGTATGAGTATTTTTTTTGTGCTTTTTCTTATGTGCTTTTTTTTGTTATTGTTTCCTCTATTCTTGTTTTTTGATCTTTGTGTGTGTTTGAATTTTTTTTTATTTCTGTTTTGTTACTATGTTTATGTTCTCTATTCTCCTTCTTGTTTGTTTTTGTGTTTTGTATGATATTTTTTTCTGTTGTTTTTTTATTCTGAATTTTGTCTTCGCCTTTACTTTTTGTCTCTATATTATAATCTGAGCTGTAATTGATTTTCCTTTTTTATTAATAATCTGATGTTTTTTTTGTTGCTCGGCTTACATAATTTTTTCTTTATCATTATCCTCGTGTCTTGTATTTATTTGTTTTCTTAATCTGTTTGTTTGTTTTTATCATTTTTTTGGTGGCTATCTGTCTTTAATCTCTTTGAATGTTATATGATTCTTGATATATCCATGTTTTCTGTTTTATCATAATGTATTTCAACTTTTGTGATTGTATTTTTTTTTCTGATTTGTTGTTTTTTTTGTGTTGTTTTTTTGAGTTTGTCTTTTATGTTATGGGTTGATATTTCTCTTACTTTGATTTCCTTTTATATGTTGTTTCTTTTATGCAGGGCACTTATGTTTGTTTTATAATATCACGTCATTTTTTTGATTGATTTGTTGTTGATATGTTGTCTCCTATTTTAGTTTTTATATGTGTCTTGATTTTTTTCTATTTTTGTTGCTTTTTGATTGAGATGTTTCTGCCATGTGCATTCTTCTTCTCTACTTTCTTATTTGCTAATTTTTTTTTTGCTCATCTCTTATGAATTCATACTTCTTTTTATCTTGTATTTGTTTGTTTTTCTTGTGCTTGGTTGAATTATGACTTTTTTTTTTGTTTTTTTTTTTTTTATATTTTATTTTCTTTTCCTTGTTGTCCTGTTTGCTTTGCTAACTTGAATTGCTGACTTTTTCTTGTTTTTTTTCCTCTTCTTTGTGTGAACTGTTCCTTTTTTTATGATTTTCCTCCTTTTTTCTTTATTTGAGAAGCTCCCACCTGACTTGAAGATATCATCAACGGTTCTCTCCAAAGCGGTCTCCGGAAGTTGTACCGAGACACCAGGGCGGAGTGGATGAATATTCCCGGCTGAACCAGAATCCAGGAATGCCGGGACTTGGAAAACGAGTCCAGAATCAGTTGCGACTTCCACTGGCATGGAAAGACATGGAAAGGAAGAACTTACACTTAGGAACGCTTCTCCCACGTGGCTTAGGTGCGAGCGTTTCCCGGATGCTGGGGACGAAAATGAAAATAGTCTGGGCTGGCACAGTACAGGCATAGCCCCTCTTGACGCCGACGGGACAACTCCAGCTCATGATAGATGGACTCGGTCTACTTGCATTGGTTCCTCCCCAGACCGGTAAGGAAGTCGGCAGGCGGGGGGTCTCTGGAACACCAGAGCCAGACGGGGCTAAGCGGCGGGGCCACCACGCAGGTTTGCGTTCCAGTCGAAGCTTCCTCTTGCCTCACGGCGAGCGTATGTCTATGCGGCGTGGCTAGTGTATCAAGTTCACTCAGAGAGGAAGTGTTAAATCCCTTACGTCTTAGAGCAATCTTGACCCCTGCTGGACAGGCCCTTCTTAAAGGAGGCGCACAGGGGCCGGCATCGTTCCAACGTACCCAGTTCAAGACGCCAGGGTGCGAAATTGGACTGCATGCATAGTCCCGCTGAGGAATTGCCCTGGCGCAAAGTTAGTAGCACAGTCTCTGCAGAAGATGCTTCTTTTTTTTTTTTTTTTTCGTGCCGGGGCTCTTCAAAAAACTGCTTTCGTAGGAAGGCTTGCAGGTCCGCAGTCACTGGGTAGCTCCTGTCCCAAAGAGGGGTAGCCCAAGCCAAGCCTTTCTGAACAGTAGACTGACCACAAACGCACCTTTAGAGCGTTCGGGCCATCAATCGATGTGCATGGAGCACTTGGGCAATGGAAAACCTGCACAGCTTCGTGGTCTCCCTCGAACTTTGACAGAAGTGCAGACGGAGCTTGGGGCCCACAGTTGCAGGTTGGAGCAGCTGATGCGGCAGTAGCCACGGGTGAGATGGAGGCTGCTGTTGATTCGCAATAGTTGCCTGAAAAACATGGTGGTCAGCTAGTCTATATGCCTGAGCTTGTTGCGCGATTTGTCGCAACTGCTGCGCAACAACTGCTGCTAGAGTCGGCTTCACTCGGAAAGAGGCTCCATTGGGTGGGATCATGGGCCGGATCTTGCTGGTCACGGTGGTCGGTAGTGGAACCAGCGCAAGCGATGGCGTAAAGCCACTCCAGGGGGAGGTGTCTAAGTAGCACCCGGAATTCACCAAGAGCCCGCCGCAAAGTGGGATGGACTGCTGCGGCGGGAAAACTACCAGGCTGCTTCCACTGGCGAGGAATTGATTGCAGTGGCGGCCAAGGAGTAGCGAGTACAGAATAGTCAGACGTGGCGTAGTCGGGGACAGGCAAATAGGTCAGGGCAGGGGGCAAGGTCGTAGTCGGAGGAGGACGTAGGCAAAGAGGTACGGTACAAGGACAGGACGGAGGCACTCAGAACACTTCTAAATAGGCTAAGAAGACTCTAAGGGATCCGGCGGGGGCTGTTCCAGGAAGGCATCACCTTAAAATCAGCGATTAGTAACAACCAATAATGGGCGCACTGGCCCTTTAAATCTGAAGAGGCTGGCGCGCGCATGCCCTAAGGAGTGGGGACGCGCCGCAGCCGGTAGGGACGCCGCAAGGAAGTAGGAGCGTGGAATGGTAAGTCCGCCTGCCCAGGGGAACGAGTACGCCCGCGGCCAGGCCCCCGGGCCACGGCGCCGCTCGTCACCGTGGAGGGAGAGGAGGCAGAAGTCCCGGTGAGCCCGCAGCCTGGCCGGGGGGCTGCAGGACCACCGGTGACAATAACAAATTGGTGGCTTTTTGCTATCTAGCACTACTATGTTACCTCTGACATATGGTGCTATTATCTACACCTTTAATTATTGCTCTGTATGTTGTTGTTTTAGTCTACTGTGATTAAGTGGCATTTTACTATGGGACCCTGTGCATTCTAAATAAGCCACTGATTGTAACCCTGAGCCCTGAATTTTGCTGCACAGGTTCCTTTAATACTCCAAAAAATGTTTTGACTGAAATACTGCCTTCTGAGTCGCAGTAGGTGGAAGAATTACATTCTGGTTATGACAATATTGAATCTGAAAGTGCTATAAGGATTGTAAAGAATACTGGGGAAAACACTTTCTAAACTAAGGTAAGAAACTCATGACAAAGCAGTTTATCATTTACGTTGTATTTTGGGCACCACTTTTGCGTTTACACTTGGAGTATTTCCCAACATACGCATCAAACAGATGCTTGGAATTCATACCTCCAACAAATACCTCCAATGGCTGCCTTCAATATATGAAACTGTAAGCCATAGCCCATAGATTGTCATTGTAAGGAAAACATGTACTATGCAATAACCATTTTATTTTTTGTGGAGCCCAGCTGTATTGGAAAGTGCAGCAGACTAGGTTTTCCTCTACAGTAAAAAAAAAATTGTTACACACCAGCTCAGCTAATGCTGTGACACTTTTGGCATTCTTCCGACTCATAGTGGCCGGAGGACGTTTCCAGCCTACGCAGTGAGAACATTTCCCAGCACACAGCAAAAATACAGTGCAAATTCGATCTTTATTTTATAAAGAAAATTTCAAAAAGTGAAAAGAATAAGAGTTACGGCTGTCAGGACGGGGGTGATATTTCCATATTTTTATTTATTTAGAAAAAGTTGTTGGAGATTAGAAGCCTTTACACAAGAGCATGAGTCATACTTTCTCCCAGTTGTATTGCTACATGATGATAACTCTACTGAATAGTATAGGCAATACAAAAATCCCCGCAAAGCAAATATTGGCTAAATAGGCATCTTGGGCCACATATATCAAATGGTCTAGGACTAAGGCTATGTCTACACGGCAATGTTAAAATACCGTTGGGATTCGGATTTCGGCCAGCCCAGTGTACTAGAATCCACCTGAAAATAAAACATGTTCTATATTCCGGTACAATCCAGCGGTTTAGAATTTCGACAATAGAAAATCCGACTACAGCTCAGATTTTTTAATGCGATCTATTGGCACTGGTTACAGATTGGTTGCTATGGGCTCTGATTGGTTGCTATGGGCCGCACACTGTTCCTCACTGCAATTGGGGCACCCGTGGCGAAATCGCAGGGTTCCGATCAGTGAACATGGCAGCTGGAAGCTTTGTGAAGGCTTCCATCCCCGCCATGTTTTTGATTTCTCCACTTTCTCCACATCACTTGTGAGTCCTTAAATGTAACTGCACTGTAATCAGTTATATGTCTGCAGAGCCTGTGTGCACTGGTACCTACCACTATATGGTCACTGTATGTAGGTAACATACAGTCTGCAGAGCCTGTGTACACTGGAATCTACCACCATATGGTCATTGTGTGGAGGTGACATATAGGGCGACAGGTATGAACGGGCTTTTCGCCCGATTTCTGGCGTATACCGCGCCTCACCGGTCCGAGATCCCCTGTCGGCACGCAGGGATGCGATGTTAGGCGCGCATTCGGCACTTTCGGCTGCGCCTCACATGAAGAGGGCGGGGCAATGGGCGCGGTCGTGGGGTTCAGAGCGGGACGCAGACGCGCTCGAAAACTCCGAGGCATGTACAATCGCGAGTGGGGAGGGGGCGGAAGGGGTAGGGGCCCGGCACAAGTGCGGCGCATTGCAGCGCTCGGCAGCTCCGACAGGCAGACCTAGTTGATTTTGGTTAAATGTTCCAGGCCCGGAGGGCCGAAGTGAAGCGACGAACGGAAACATGAGAGGAAACATAGAAAGATCGCAACAGAAATCTCGAGCTCTCAGCTCCCGTGGCGGCAGGAGTATTGATTCCAAAAATCGGCCTTTATAAAGCGGAAAACATTATCAGAAAAAGAGCTCAAACCTTCAAAAATAAAAAATAAAAGAAAAAAAATCACTTTAAACAAATCTAGAACGGCGCAACAAAAAAAAATAATTCACTAAAATCATGTTTATTTCTTTATTTTCGTTACTCCCATACTATTGATCATTGGCTATCGAAAATAAAGAAATAAACAGGAATTTTTTGAATAATAATTTTTTTTTCTTTACCCAATATTATTGTATCATTTTATATACACATCGGACAACCTCTGTAGTCTTATCATTTGATTTCAGCATGTACAGTTTTATTCCAAATTGCACTTAGAAAAACCCATAAGAGCGATCGCTCGCTCTCCATTGGGCCAAATAAAACCGCGCCTCTTTAAATTTTAGCCAACACAAACCGGCTTTTTTTAATTGAGAAAGTACTCCCCTTTAAAAGGGCTAACTTGACGAGCCCCCGCACTCAACCAATCACTTTTTTTTGCCTTTTTTACTGTTTTTTGAACTGCCCCCTTTTTTTGAATTGATTGGTCAAGATTTTCCATAAGTTAGAATGGTCCCTTCCCTCCTATTCTTTTGGTAAAATCCCCCATAGGTTAGAATGGGCACTGTGCCCTATTCGAGGGTTTGGGTTTCTCCCCGCCCAATAGAAAAGCAAAACTTTTTAATTACTGTATTTCCCGCAATTCCTATTCCCAATTTCCTTAGAGGCCGGTCTGGGCAAAAACGCGTTGTTCGGGATTTAATTGATTTTTTTTTAGAAGGTTTAGCTCTTTTCAAGAAAATTTTACACTTGATAAAAATATTTTTTTTAAACATACCCATGCGCACGGGCCCGGCGCCAGAATTCATTGCCCAGATCTCTCAAAGCACAATGGGAGAAAGTAGCTTTCGTCTGATTGGCCGGGTAGCCAAGCCCCCCCCGTTAACCAATCACTCTTTTCAGCATTTTTTACTGTATTTTTAAATGTCCCCCTTTGATTTTTATTGGTCAAAACTTTCCAAAGGGTTATAATGGGTCTCTGCCTCCCTTTCGATTGGCCGAGAAAACCAAGCCCCCCACTAACCCAAACAGCCTTTTCTGATTTTTACTGTATTTTTTAATGCCCGCCTTGATTTTGATTTGGTCCAAACTTCTCCATAGGTTTTAAAGGGTTTACTGTTGCTCCTATCTGATTGGCTGGGTTTTGCCGCCAAAAATCCTTACGAATTTAATTATTTTATTTCCCGGCAATTTCAAATATCCAAAATTCCCCCTGTAGGCCGTTCTGGATTTTTGGAAAGGGATTTTATTTATGTATTTTTTTTAGTAGGTTTGAGCTCTTTTACAGAGAATGTTTTACGCCTTTATAAAGGCGATTTTTTGATTTATACTCCACACGGACATCTTTAATGATTTCTCGCTGTTTTCTAGCCTGTCATGAATCGTAATACATGTTCGTGTGTTCCCGCACTGCGCCTAAGTCCCGCACTGCGCCCCCACACCTGGCGAGGCGCGGTGAACTTTTCCCCGCATGTATGAGCACTCCTCCTCGGACGGCGAATCTTAGGCGCAGCACCGCACCGCGCCCAAGTCCCCGCACTGCGCCCCACACACTGGCGAGGCGCGGCGGACTTTACATGATATGTATGAGCACACTACCTCGGGCGGCGAATCATAGGCGCAGTCCTGCACTGTGCCTAAGTCCCACACTGCGCCTCCACACTGGCGAGGCGCGGCGGACTTTACATAGTATGTATGAGCGCGCCCCAGCGCTGACATAAATCAGGCGCAAATTCTGCCGGAAAACTGGCGAAAAGGTGCGCCCGGACGTGGCGAGCTTCATACATGTCGCCCATAGAAGAACCTGTGTACACCAGTAATTACCACTGCATGGTCACTGTATGGTGCTAATATATAGTCTGTAGAGTCTATGTACACTGGTATCTTCCACTATATGACACAGTTTGGCAGCATCTCCCACCTCTCCTGGATGCTGAATAGGCTATCCAACGACCAGGAAAGCTGGGTGATGGTAAAACCCTCAATTCGCTTTCTTCCAGAGCCGTCACACAGTTGTTGGGTGTAGTAGATGTGACCTTTTGTGAAGGGGTGTGGCTTGGTATAAAGAGGGTATGTTCTTTGCAAATTTTGGGGGTGGTGCACGTCCCTGTTTCTCTCCCAAAATTTCTGTTCACCTTATCCCTAACTTTTAGTAGCTTGTAAGCCACATTCAACTTAAGATGGGAGGCATATAGAAACTTCAATAATTTACAGTACATATATAAATATATATGCGGACAGTAAATCTTCTGCAGTGCTGCTCACAATCCTCTATATCAAGCTTGTGATTGGCAGGGCACTGCTGTAGTTGCACATTCCACCTATTACCAGTAGGAACCAAATACTCAGTGGCAGTGCAAAGCAAGCATTGCTAAGTTTCATCACTAGCCTGAGCTCTTAGTTTAGAATGATCCAAATCCCCAACATGCCCTGTAAAAAAGACAGAAGGCTTCACTGGAATTGTGGTAGAAGGCAAAGGGAAGACACATTTTTTTTTTTTAAGTAAATTAGATTTTGTCAACCTTTATCCGCAGTCCCATGCTTCCCCCATACTCCTCCACCATCACTAGCATCAAAAGCAACCTGAAGATCCATTTCTTCAGGATAGCCTATAACCTACCTTAACTCTGATGACCCTACTCCAACCCATGAACAGGTCTGCTCCTCGCCTACTTTCTCTTTCCTCCTCCCTTGTAGACTGTAAGCCCTCGCGGGCAGGGTCCTCTCTCCCTTTGTACCAGTTGTTAGTCATTTATCGTCACCATTGTACTTGTTTAACATATGTTATGTATGTAACCCCCTCGGATGTACAGCACCCTGGAATTAATGGCGCTTTAAAATAAATAATAATAATAATGCTGTCCCTATACATAAACAACAAAAAGTGAATGGGTACTCTAAGGGTGCAGAAGAAAATAAGGATCCAAAGGGGAGCCGCAACTGCCACAGCAAGGTGGCAAAGTGGAGTATAGAAGCCGCAGCAAGGTGCAGGGGTGACTGGAACTGGTTTAATTTAATTCATTCTTAAATTTGCAAAAGGGTTCGGATGGATTTTTTTTTAAAAAAAGGGCTCCAAAATCTAAGCTTCATACATCCATATTTACATTATTAAAGTAGTTGTGGAAGTGTTTTTAACACAACGTACTGGAGTGTTGAGCGCTGTATACCAATATAGAGATAGCCACTTTTTTGTATCCAAGTATCATATAAAGGCTCGGTAATAGGGTCTCCTTTCCCTATACACATAGCAACCAATATAGAAAACCAACACAGTTATGTAAAACCACTTAATGACTTTATTCAATTTACGTCCAACTTTTGCACATTCATCCAGCTTTTCCGACATATAAAAACATGAAAAATGGATACTTAGATTTCTTGCGGCATCAGCCGTTCATACTGAGTCCATCATCCTTACAAGACTCTGCTTGAAAACAAATTTCCTACAAATTTCCTACGGAGAAACGCTAGGAGACTGGGCTAGAGTCATCCGCGCCTGCTGCAGCCGGCGTGTATGACTCTAGCCCAGTCTCCTATCGTTTCTCCGTAGGAAATTTGTTTTCGAGCAGAGTCTCATAAGGATGATGGACTCAGTATGAACGGCTGATGCCACAAGAAATCTAAGTATCCATTTTTCATGTTTTTATATGTCGGAAAAGCTGCATGAATGTGCAAAAGTTGGACGTCAATTGAATAAAGTCATTAAGTGGTTTTACACAACTGTGTCCGGTTTTCTATGTTGAACGCTATATACCATCTGCCCCACAGACCCAGTTAGCCAATTGGTGTGCCCTTATTCAGGGAAAAAACATAACAATAATTTTATATGCCACTGAGATCTCTTGGGAATACAGGGTCAGGGAGTGGCTGGCGTTTACTAAGTATCCAACTCTAGATCAGGTAACAGGTGATCGGAGAGTTGTGCCTCTTGAGTCATAGCACAACGAAAAATGTGAGCGTAATTGCTACTTGCTTTGTAATCGATATATAAATGACATATCACACTAGAGAGCATTGTGGTCTCTCCTTATTTCTCTTTTCTATACATTGTCTTATATGTTCCAGTTGGGGTAAAAAATGGGCTGCAACAATGATTACTTGGATACAAAAAAAGTGGCTATCTCTATATTGGTATACAGTGCTCAACAATCCAACACGTTGTGTCAAAAACACTTCCACAAGCTTCCTTCTTCAGGTTCAGGGTCACCATTCTTCATGGTAGTTTCTGGTTAGTGACAGGAATTACGGAGAACGTGGCGACCACAATGAAGAACCTGAACCTGATGAAGGAAGCTTGACAAAGTGTCTTTTGACACAAAACATGTCTTTTCTATTAAAATAAAAGTCAATTTAACGTATTGGAGTGCCAAGCGTTGTATACCATCTGCTCCACAGACCCAATTAGCCAATTGGTGTGCAGTTATTTGGAAGAAAAACGGAGACAGAAACAATCATATATAAGACAATATTGTATGAAGAGGGTCTATATATTGCTTACAGTAACTCTACTTGTTTTCTCATTTTAAAAAAATCTGCCCATGTGTTTTACATACAATACAGTAAGAGCAACTTAAATGTGGTTTTGATTTAAATGGAAAAAATATCCAATAAAACAAAGACTTCGTTCTGTAAATGTTTCAGCAGATCTTACGTTAAAACTAGCATATATTAAAGATTATATAATGAAAAGGGCACAAGACCAAATGCTCACAAAAGACACAAAACAAGTCCATGAGCTCAGGATTTATAGATATTCTATAAGTTTCAGCATTTTAGAATATAGAGGAATTGTGTCCAGTCACAGCATTTACTTGGCTTCAGCTTAAAGCATTTGAAGCAGAGGATAAATATTAACACACACAACCTGACTCATGTCTGTCCAAGATGCAGTATAAAAACAGGAAAAAAAATCAGACATATAAAAGGCAAAACCAACTTCCAAATGTGAAGTTTTTAGATAAATATAATCACCTGGTTCCAGTGCTGTTCCAATCTGTTCCAATGTAGCGATTGGTGGAGGCTTCATGCACCCGTTTATTCATTCTGTGGTATACATTACTTTTTAAGCAGAAATATGGCTTATCAGTAAAATATGTCATCAATTATGGTAATATCAGTTTTATTGGTGAGGGGCAACTATAGGGGCACTAAGGCTGTGAGCATTCAGTTTGAGGTGATACACAGAGGGTTTGAATTAAACTATATACAGTGCCTTGTGAAAGTATTTGGCCCCCTTGATTTTTATTTTTTATTTATTTTTATTTATTTTTATTTTTTTTGTGAAAATTCAACAAGTGGGACACAATTGTGAAGTGGAATGAAATTTATTGGATATTTTAAACTTTTGTAAAAAATAAAAACCTTAAAAGTGGGGCGTGCAAAATTATTTGGCCCCCTTAAGTTAATACTTTGTAGCGCCACCTTTTGCTGCGATTACAAGGGTATGTCTCTATCAGTTTTGCACATCGAGAGACTCAAATTCTTGCCCATTCTTCCTTGGCGCACAGCTGGAGCTCAGTGAAGTTGGATGGAGAGCGTTTGTGAGCAGCTGGAGCTCAGTGAGATTTGTGCAGTGTATGACTGATTGTTGTCCTATGGACAGACTCTCCCACCTCAGCTGTAGATCTCTGTAGTTCATCCAGGGGGATCATGGGCCTCTTGGCTGCATCTCTGATCAGTCTTCTTGTTTGAGATGAAAGTTTAGAGGGACGGCCGGGTCTTGGTAGATTTGCAGTGGTCTAATACTCCTTCCATTTCAATATGATCGCTTGCACAGTGCTCCTTGGGATGTTTAAAGTTTGGGAAATCTTTTTGTATCCAAATCTGGCTTTAAACTTCTCCACAACAGTATCACGGACCTGCCTGGTGTGTTCCTTGGTCTTCATGATGCTCTCTGCGCTTTAAACAGAACCCTGAGACTATCACAGGGCAGGTGCATTTATACGGAGACTTGATTACACACAGGTGGATTATATTTATCATCATCAGTCAATTAGGACACATTGGATCATTCAGAGATTCTCACTGAACTTCTGGAGTGAGTTTGCTGCACTGAAAGTAAAAGGGGCCGAATAATTTTGCACGTCCCACTTTTCAGTTGTTTTTTTTTACAAAAGGGGGAGGGGGTGAATACTTTCGCAAGGCACTGTAGGAAATAAGGAAATAGCTGAGTGAGTGTGATCTGTGTCTATGCCTTTCATAGAGTAAAATAGAGTGTATCCACTCTTTGTATAGCATAGATAGAACCCTTTTTCTTTTTCTCAAAGGGGGTACCTGTGGTTGAATCTGCACCCCTTAAATCACTCCAGCCTATGTTTAGAGCAGGGAGAAGGGTAACATGGGATTAGCAGGCAGAGTGCAGGGAGAGGAGAAGGATCATTGATCCTTCTTCTGTTCCTTTATGGCTTCAGATGACTTTAGAGGAAGGAGGAGGTAACAAGGTCTTTTGTTCTTGTTATCGCCCTTCCTCATCAATCAGAAAGAATATTTATTTACTATATATATTTGTATTCATGTAATCACTTTCCTGCACTTAATGAAATGATTATTACCATCACAGCAAGTACTCCTGGAAGGGCCATTAACTGTAAAGTAAGCAATAAATATGTATGATTTACCTAATACAGGCCTTGTCTCCTTGGTTACTGACCACCACTGTGTTCTTTCAGTGGTGGTTGATAATGCAGCATTATCAAAGACTGTTTGAGAATAAGTTCCTGTGGGCGGGCCAGGATGACAGAGGGGGAGTACACATGTGTGAAAATGTGCATTTCTGATATCTTGGTTAAAGGCAAAGTTACAGTAATACTGTATAACCGTCCACCACTGAAAGCACACAGTGGTGGTCGGTAACCAAGGAGACTAGAGAGCAAGTTGAAGGTGCAAAAAAGGTCTGTATTAGATAAAGCATACATATTTTTTTAATAACATGCATTTTGGAAATTGCTTAATAAACAGTTATCCAGCCTTCCAGCAGCACTTGCTGTAATGGGAATGACCCTTTTGTAATGGCTGGGATAGTGGATACTCTGGACCGCCGCAAACAATGGTGTAAGCCACGCCAGGGAGCGGAGTCTAAGTAGGTCCCGGTTTTCACCAGAGCCCGCCTCAAAGCGGGATGGACTTGCTGCGACGGGAGTCCTACCAGGTCGCTACCCCTGACGTGACTTGCTTGCGGTGGCAGCCGAGGTATAGCGTAGTACAGAATCGTGAGGCGTGGACGTAATCAGGGACAGGCGGCAAGGTCAGGGCAGGCGACAAAGGTTCAGAGTCGAGAAACGTAGGCGGAGGTCAGGAACACAGCAGAGACAAGAACAATGATAACACTTTCTCTAGGGCACGGAGGCAACAAAGATCCAGCAGGGAAGTGACGTGGATCCATAAACTATATAGGGTCAGCGCCCGGCAATTAACCAATTACCGGCACGCTGACCCTTTAAATTCACATGAACGAGCGCGCGCGCTAGGGAGCGCCCATGCGCATTCAGTCCGGCAGGGGGAGAGAGCAGGACAAGAGCACGGTCAGGTAAGTGGATGGGACCACCCAGTGACACCACCCGTCCCCACCGGGCGCCCGGAGAGAGGGACATGGGTGCGCCCACGACCCACGGACCGGAACGCGGTGCCATCCGTTACACCTTTAAGTTGTATGTGATGTCATAAACCAGCTATTTAATCCTTCTGGTTTTAAAGATAAAAAAAAAAATTACATTACACAGTTATTGAAAATAAAATAATTAATAAACATCTACAGTAATTGGTATTGAAAGATCTGTTACTATCCACACTAAAACATTAATAGGTTATTTAAGCCACTCAGTAAATGCTGTAAAAAACAAAACAAAAAATGGTTTAATAACTGTTTACTGTTACTCTCACCACACCCCAAAAAAACAGGAATAAAAAGTAATCAAAAAGATGTATGCACCACAATATAGTAACAATTAAAACTACAGATCATCCGGCAGAAAGAAAGCCTTTGCACATTGACAGAAAACTAAAAATGCTTTTGGTGGAATGTGGCAGCAAATAAACAAAGGGCCACATGTATGAAAACTGTCTAGGTGTAAGACTTTCTCTGTTGCCCATAGCAACCAATCAGAGCTCCAGAAAACTGGCACAGCCCCATTCATACATGTCGTCCTTAGTTTTACCATTTTTATTGTGTAGAAATAGCAACATATTTTTAATACCTTATTGTCAATTTTAATAATGGAAGCCAGATATATGTGGATCCTCTAGGTCACCAAGAGAGATGGAGATGCAACCAGGCCAGGGAGCGGTGTCTAAATGGGCCCCTGGTCTTCACCGGACCATACCAAAAGGCCAGATGGACGGCTGCGGGGAACCCCCAGGTCGCTACCTCTGTCATGGCTACTCGCGGTGACAGTCAAAGCGCTGGACGTAGGACAGTGGAAACAGGCAAAGGTAATGAGTCACAAGCAGGTGCAACTACTGGTAATAGCAGGGTCCCAGGCAGGCAGTAGACTGGCATAGTGGCAGGTGACAGCAGTACAGGTAACAGGCTGGTGTAACAGCAGGTAACAGCAGTGCATGAACAGACTAGTGTAACCCAAGAACCATGATGTCCAAAATGTAGGTAACCAGAGGTTAGGAGCAATGTAGAGATATCAACAAACTGACCCAGAACACAGGCAGGAAGTTCCTTAAGTCCAAGGTGGTGAAAGGTCATTGGCCAGGTAACTAGGTTCTGTTTCTTTAAATGTCAGTGAGCTCTAGTGTGGACACATGCGCACAGGACACTGGCAGCAGTGAGGACTGGAACAAGAGCGAGGACAGGTGAGTACAGACAAGCAGGTGAAGCTGGGGCTGCAACAGGGTCATGGACCAAAGACTGCGGTGTGGACCATGACATCAATGCTATAAAAAAAAAATTGGCAACATTTCTATCCCCTTACAAACTATAATAAAAGTTGCTTAGTACATATTGTACATTTTTAAAAGTGACTTGTTTTTGCAAGATCTTTAACATAAAAAGCAATCCTTGTAGCGAGACAGCCCCCTAAGGCTCCTGAGTTATGCACCAAGTACACAAGACAAATGTTTAAAATCTACAATCAAAAAGTAATATTTTTTGAAGAGTTTTCTCAGTTTTAATATGCCTTTTAGCCCCTTGACACAAAGTGATGTAATTTCAAGTCCCTCTGCTGTGAAAGGTGTATGGAGTTGGTTCATGTGCTGAGTCTGCTCCATGTCGTGCAAGTACTGTCTGTTAATTACAGCCGGCACCTGCCATCTTCCTCCAGAATCGGAGATAACTCTGATCTAAGCCATTTAACTACTGAGATGCCCTGATAAACACATCTGTGACATATAAACAGTTAGAAAGGAATGTGCAGCCGTCAGTAACCCCCTCCCCCTCCCCCACTCCCCTCCAAAAAAAATGCAGGATGCCATTTGGTTAACCAGGCTGCGGATAATGATATGGAGGAATTAATAGGAGATCAATTAAACACCTTTGGACTGTAGTACATAATGACTGCAATATATATACATGGACAAAGGTGTTCGTAATCTTCTATTATAAAAAGTAAAATCCACAAACGTTACTGAAATAACTTGTGGTCCCATAAAAAATTTTTAAAATACAAACTAATGAAACTGGCCTAGGCACAAATGATGGTCCCCTTAAAGGGGTTTTCTCACTACAAAGATCATATCTGTCATGATGGTGACAGTAAAAATAAGCACTTTGCAATTAGTTTGTATTACCCAAATTATTTAGTATAGCAGATATTAGCTAATCTGTGTGTTCTACACCTAAAACTGCAGCCTGGGTTCGGGCCACATCCACTTTGCTGTGATTGGCTTCCTGATATTTAGTTCAGCCCTGCTTGGGAAATGCCCCCTGTGCTGTAGCAATTACTGAGTCTAGCTGTTAGATTCACTCTCCCCCCATATAATACAGCCTTATACACTCTGCTCCCTCCACCCATACAACACAGCCTTATACAGTCTGTTCCCCTCTATCTCCTACCTGATAACAGAGGTGGGAGCAGAGTGCATTCCTCACATTTGTTTCAATGTTTCAGGCTGTATTTATAACTATTTACACCAATGCAGGTATTCTGGTTGCATGGAGCCTGGGAGGGAGGTGACAGCTCTCCAGGCATGAGAACTGACCACTGCAGGAGGTTTGTAGGGCTGTGACATCCTCTCCCTTCCTCTGTTCACACAGAATGATGATGTCACTAGTCTTCATTGACAGAGAGAAACCGCTCATGTCTACAAAAGCCTGTACTGAGAAAACACCTTTAACTAAATATTTTGATGCAAAACCTTTTGAGGCAATCATTGCAAACAAAAGATTTCTGTAACTCTTAATGAGACTTTTGCACCTGTCCACAGGAAAAAAGCTCCAGTTTTATCTCATGTTTCCAAAGAACATTTTGACAGAAGCTTTGTGGCTTGTCAATATGCGTTTTGGCAAATTCCGGTATCACTTTTTTATGATTTGCTTTCAACAATGTTTTCCCCCTCATCTTCTATTAACTCTTTATTGACATTGAAGTTAACCATACATCTGTTTTTGGAAGGTGCTCCTGCAAATGGGTGTATGGGTATGCCTAGAATATCATACAGGCTCTGCTTGTGATCAGCGCATAAAATCAACTGTATATTACAACTTAACCCCTTCGATGTCATGGTCAATTGTGACTGTGATAGTTAAGGGAAAGGTAGAGGAAGGGGCTCTGACATCACCATGCCCATGGGAATTGACAGGTACAATACATAGCAATACAATTATGTACTGCTATGCATTATACCAGTGATCAAAAGATCACTGAGTCAAGTCCAGAATGGAAGAAATAAAAAATAGTAAAACACAAAAACAAATAAAGTAAGACACATACATCTCCCTGAAGGTTTCAGACGTTCTTTTATTTTGGAGGCTTTGAAAATGCAACATGGCAGCCACCAAAATCTGCATTCCAAAAGTCAAATTCCATGCACCAAACAGCAGTTTACACCCACATATTGGATACTGCTGAACTTGGAAGGAATTGTGTAACAAATTTTGTGGTGCTTTTTCCAGGATTTCTTGTGAGAGTGAAACATTTTCAGCTAAAACTGCATATTGTTGGAAAAAAATATTTTTCATTTTCACAGCCTAAGACTATAAAAAATTTGGGGTCAGTACACTCACTACAGCCCTTGATATATTCCATAATATAAGGGGTGTAGTTTCCAAAAGGAGGTGTTTATTAAATTTTAGCACCTTAAAGGAGTTGTCTCCCTACAGAGTTTCATAGGCTGCATGAATGAAATACTCTGTCACTTCCTGGTTCAGACTGACTCTAATTTGCATACAGCTCTGTGGTTCCAGTTGCTAATTAGATCAGATTAGCTCAGAAGCTTCTGAAACTACTAACAGGACTTTTTATCTGATCCCTCAAACAAAAGCCCTAATTACAGAGCTGTTTACTTTAGATAAATCAAGCTTTTTACTGCCCAGCAGCACAGAGGCTGCCATGACCTGTGTGATGACATCACTCACTGCTATCACATAGAACAAACAGCAGGGGGGAGAATTGTTTACAGGTCGGTTACTGAGGGAACTGAAACAGCCAGGGAGGTCATAAATTCACTTGTATCTCCTTAAGGAAAACAGATGAACAAAGCAATATATTTGGAAAATGTCTTTAATTTGTGTTCCCTACAATTTGAAAGCTATTCTTTGTAGCGAGACAACCCATTTAAGGTTTCTGCAAAACTGTAATTGTGCCTAAACAATATCTTGATTAAAAGGAAACCCCAAAATCCAGTAAGTGCGCCTCCTATTCTCAGGCTTTTGGTTGAGTCAAATAGTGCACTAGGGAAACATATGGGATGTCTCTAAAAACCGCAGAGTCAGGGAATCAATATTGAGTTGTGTTTCTCTGGTAACATCTATTGTGGATAATAATAATGGATAAAAATTGAAAATCTGCCAAGAAAGGGACATTTTGAAATTTCACATCCACTTTACTTTAATTTCTGTGAAACACCTAGAGGGTTAACAAACTTCCTTAATGCAGTTTAGAATACTTTAAAGGGTGTAGTTTCTTAGATGGAGTCATTTGTGAGGGTATCTAACATACAGGTCTTTCAAAGCCACATCAGAACTGTGTTGCAAATTTTCTTGAAAATGTGAAAAATTACTACTAAATTTATAAGCCCCCTAAAAAATTGAAAAAAATTATACCAACATAATGTAGACATATGGTAAATGCTAGTTATGAACTTTATGTGTGGTATAAGCTACACTGTGGAACAAGAAAAAACATTTTTTTTGGTGCCTAGAAATGTTATGCTTACTGTGGGTATTTAAGTAGCAGCTCTAGTTTATGAGATGTTGACTCCATAATTCTACATTGTTCTTGTGATTAATTTGTTTATAAATATGTAGTGCAGATGAATAGAATTGGATTTGCTCATGCACATTCATGGTTTTGTTTGCATGTGTTCTTTAAATGTTCTAAAATGTATGTCTTCTCCGTTTCACGTGAATTTCCAAGATTTCTTTAGTGCAATATTGAGTGACCACTACTTTCAAAAGGATATTCCTGGTAAGGTAGCAATGCTCTCCAAATCTAAAGCGGACAGGAGAATACTGGTGTAATTTTCATAATCAGCGCTCCAAATATACTTAAAAATGATCCTAACTTTTAAGGCACCAAAATGACTGTTCCCCAGTGCTAACTGTTTTACACGCAAACATTTTTGACCTTTGAAAATGGCCAATTTTTTAAAATTTTCACAATATTTTGAGATTTTTCAAAAAATAAACGATTGTAAAAAGTTATTCCCTTGTAAAGTGACAACCCTATTCAGAAATAGGGCTCCATTAGGAATGTCAAAACTAGCTCCATTTGTAAGGGGTTAAGTTTACTTTGGCAAAGACAGCGATGGATGATATACTCATAGACTGATGTACCTTGACTTTGGAGTTTACCTCTAATCTCTTTAGATGTTGTTATAAGCTTTCTGGTTACCATTCCTATTACCTGTCTCTTCAATTTGTAATTTTGTGGCCATATTCAGGGAGGTTGACTACAGTCCCATAGACCTAAAAACTCCTAAATAATATGTGCAACGGTAGTAACAGGAACATCAAGCTGTTTGGAAATGGTCTTACAGCCTTTAAATTTATCTGAGACAACTCTATTATTAGCTTCCTTTGGTCCATAGCCAGTGTGGTACACACCATGACAACAAACAAAACAGTGACTACTTTTCACTCCTTAAAATAGGCACACTGACTGATTACAAGTTTAAAGAAACCTGTGATGCTAATTACAGGAAACATCTTAGTTTAGCATGCCACTTTATTTTCTAGGGTTCCATCATTTTTCTCCTGATCGGTTTCAATATTCGGTACCTTGCGAAAGTATTTGGCCCACTTGAACTTTTCAACCTTTTGCCACATTTCAGGCTTCAAATATAAAGATATAAAATTTTAATTTTTTTGTGAAGAATCAACAACAAGTGGGACACATGTGTGAAGTGGAATGAAATTGATTGGATATTTTAAACTTTTGTAAAAAAAAACAAAACTGAAAAGTGGGGTGAGCAATATTATTCTGCCCCTTTACTTTCAGTGCAGCATACGCACTCCAGAAGTTCAGTGAGGATCTCTGAATGATCCAATGTTGTCCTAAATGACTGATGATGATAAATATAATCCACCTGTGTGTAATCAAGTCTCCATATAAATGCACAGTCTCAATAGTACAATTGAATGCTCTGTGCGCTCACCTGCGGATCCTGAATCACTGGACACCGGTGCACGGAAGAAACCACTCGGCTATTGGTTTAATGTCCACGTAAAGCACTACGTCTAAGGGTCCAAGGCGGGACCTGAAACGCGTAAGATGCGTGTGCATTACTTGGCATCAAGATTTTAACTTTTGATACGATTTTTGGGATGTGATTAATAAATGTTTTTGGAACTTTTAACCGAAGTTCCTGAATAACTTTTCTTTTTTACGTGGACTCCATATAAATGCACCTGCTCTGTGATAGTCTCAGGGTTCTGTTTATAGCGCAGAGAGCATCATGAAGACCAAGGAACACACCAGGCAGGTCCATGATACTGTTGTGGAGAAGTTTAAAGCCAGATTTTAATACAAAAAGATTTCCCAAACTTTAAACATCCCAAGGAGCACTGTGCAAGCGATCATATTGAAATGGAAGGAGTATCAGACCAGTGCAAATCTACCAAGACCCGGCCGTCCCTCTAAACTTCCATCTCAAACAAGGAGAACACTGATCAGAGATGCAGCCAAGAGGCCCATGATCACTCTGGATGAACTGCAGAGATCTACAGCTGAGGTGGGAGAGTCTGTCCATAGGACAACAATCTGTCGTACACTGCACAAATCTGGCCTTTATGGAAGAGTAGCAAGAAGAAGCCATTTCTCATTGATATCCATAAAAACTCTTGTTTAAAGTTTGCCACAAGCCGCCTGGGAGACGCCAAACATGTGGAAGAAGGGGCTCTGCTCAGATGAAACCAAAATCCAACTTTTTGGCCACAATGCAAAATGATGTGTTTGGCGTAAAAGCAACACAGCTCATCCCCCTGAACACATGATCCCCACTGTCACACATGGTGGGGGCAGCATCACAGTTTGGGCTTTTCTTCAGCAGGGACAGGGAAGATGGTTAAAATTGATGGGAAGATGGGTGGAGCCAAATACAGGACCATTCTGGAAGAAAACCTGTTGGAGTCTGCAAAAGACCTGAGACTGGGATAGATATTTATCTTCCAACAAGACAATGATCCCAAACATAAAGTAAAATCTACGATGGAATGGTTCAAAAATAACCGTATCCAGGTGTTAGAATGGCCGAGTCACAGTCCAGACCTGAATCCAATCGAGAATCTGTGGAAAGAGCTGAAAACTGCTGTTCACCACCGCTCTCCATCCAACCTCCCTGAGCTCCACCTGTTCACAACCGTTTCCATCCAACCTCACTGAGCTCCAGCTGTTCACAAACGCTTCCATCCAACCTCACTGAGCTCCAGCTGTTCACTAATGCTCTCCATCCAACCTCACTGAGATCCAGCTGCTCACAAGCGCTCTCCATCCAACCTCCCTGAGCTCCAGCTGTTCACAATCGCTCTCCATCCAACCTCACTGAGCTCGAGCTGTTTCCAAGGAAGAATGGGCAAGAATTTCAGTCTCTCGATGTGCAAAACTGATAGAGACATACACCAAGCGACTTGCAGCTGTAATCACAGCAAAAGGTGGCGCAACAAATTATTAACTTAAGGGGGCCGCATAATTTTGCATGCTCCACTTTTCAGTTCTTAATTTTTTACAAAAGTTTAGAATATTCAATAAATTTTGTTCCACATCACAATTATGTCCCACTTGTTGATTCTTCACAAAAAAATTAAAAGTTTATGGGTGACATGTATGAATCTCGCCACATCGGAGCGCCCGTTTGCACTTCATTTCCGAGTGGAAACTGCGCCTGATGTTTCGCCCCACCCGAAGTGCGCTCATACATTACGTGTAAAGTTCGCCGTGCCTCGCCAGTGTGTGAGGCGCAGTGTGGAACTTAGGCGCAGTACCGCACTGCGCCTAAGATTCGCCTCCCGAGGTAGTGCGATCATACATGTGGTGTAAAGTCCACCGCGTCCGAGGAGTTGCGCACATACATGCGGGGAAAAGTTCACCGCACCTCGCCAGTGTGTGGGGCGCAGTGCGGGACTTAGGTGCGGTGCGGGACTACGCCTAACATGTATTCCGATTCGAGACAGGCTGGAAAACAGCGAAAAATCATTAAAGATGTCCGTGCAGCATGAATCAAAAAATCGCCTTTATTAGGTGTAATACATTATCTTAAAAAGAGCTCAAACCTACTAAAAAAATACATAAATAAATTCACTTTCAAAAAATCAAGAACGGCGCTACTTTGGGAATTTGGATATTGGTAATTGCCGGGAAATACAGTGATTCAAATTCTGTAAGCTATTCTCATTGGTCGGCAGAAACCAGCCAATCAGAATAAGAGCGACAGGGACCATTATAACCTATGGAGAAATATTGACCAATCAAATTCAAAGGCGGGACAGTTCAAATACAGTAAAAAGCAAAAAGAGCTGATGGTTAATAGCGGGGCTTGGAATCTGGCCTGTCCAGCTTAGCCAATCAGGGGAGCTATATCTCAAGAGTTCTAGGGAAAAGAAGCAGAGGAGCTCTGTTTGTGATTGCTAATTAAAAGAGGCGCAGTTATTTGGACCAATGGGAGAGCGAGCGACGCTCTTATGGGTTTTCTAATGCAATCTATAATAAAACTGTACATGGCAGAAATCAAATGATAACACTCATTAAGTTGTACCGATGTGTATATAAAATTAACAATAATATGAATAATAAACAAATATATATTAATTCAAAGAATTAATTTTAATTTCTTTATTTTCGTTAGCCCCATATTATTGTTCATTTTATATACACATCATTTGATTTCTGCCATGTACAGTTTTATTATAGATTGCATTAGAAAACCCATAAGAGCGTCGCATCGCTCTCCCAATTGGCCCAAATAATCGCGCCTCTTTTAACTTGGCCAATCACAAACAGAGGTCGCTCTGCATTTCTTTTCCCCATAGAACTCTATGAGAAGGTAGCTCACCCGCTGATTGGCTAAGCTGGACGAGCCCCTTTTCCCCCCAACCACTAACAGTCCTAGAATATGTCCCATAGACAGTAATAACTTTTAGGGTGCCCTTCTATCGCGCCCTTCTTTCTCCATTCAAAATAGACACACTACATATGATTGGTGGATTCATATCTGCCGCCTGGGTTCAACCAATCAGCTCTTTTCTGCCTTTTTTACTGTATTTTGAACTGTCCCTCCTTTTGATTTGATTGGTCAATAATTCTCCATAGCTTATAATGGGTCACTGTCACTCCTATTCTGATTGGCTTGTTTTTGCCGACCAATGAGAAGAGCTTAAAGAATCTGAATTACTGTATTTCCCGGCAATTCTCTATATCCCAATTCCTAATGTAGCGCCGGTGACAGCGACAAACACGTTGTTAGGGATTTGATTGATTTTTGTTTTGAGAAGGTTTCAGCTCTTTTTCAGATAATATTTCACACCTAATAAAAATTATTATTTTAATCATACTCCATGCCGCACAGCGCTGAGAGCAGAGATTTCATTGCCCCGATCTGGCCATAGACTACAATTGGGACCCAAAGTAGCCCCCGCGCTCCTGATTGGCCGGGATAGCCAAGCCCCCGCTAGCTCAACCAATCAGCTCTTTTTTGCATTTTTACTGTATTTTGAACTGTCCCGCCTGTGATTTTGATTGGTCAATATTTCTCCATAGGTTATAATGGGTCACTGTCGCTCCTATTCTGATTGGCTGGTTTCGGTATTTTCCGGCAATTTCCAAGATACTAATTCCTGATGTAGCGACGTTCTAGATTTTTGGAAAGTGATTTTTTTTTTGAAGGTTTGAGCTCTTTTTCTGATAATGTTTTACACCTAATAAAAGCGTTTTTTTTTTTTAATCATACTCCATGCCTCACGGAGTTGAGAGCTGAGATGGATTTCTTTTGCGATCTTCTGTTTCCTCTCATGTTACGTTCTCGCTTCAATTCGCCTCTGCCGGCTCATTTAGACCAGAATCAACTAGGTCGCCTGTCGGAGCTGGCGAGCGCTGCAAAGCGCCGCACTTTTCCGACCCGCGATCATACATGCCTTGGAGTATTCGAATGAGCCACGTCCTGCCCCAGAACGCCCACACCGCGCCCATTACACGCCCCTTCCTGTTAGGCGCAGTCGAAAGTGGCGAATGCTGCGCCTAACATCGCATCTCTGCGTCCGACAGGGGATTCGGATCGGTGAGCCGTCATTTTCGCCAGAAAACAGGCGCAACTCCCGATCATACATGTCGCCCTATATCTTTATGTTTGAAGCCTGAAATGTGGCAAAAGGCTGAAAAGTTCAAGGGGCCGAATACTTTCGCAAGGCACTGTATATAAATATATATTTTTTAAGTGTTTTTTTTTTTTTTTCAAACTCAAGGAAATTTTAATGATAGATAAAACATTGGGTCAAATGAAGCCACAATTGCATACAATGACAGAGAAGTGATAATTGTAGCTGCAGAAGTATATAAACTCAGCAATGCACAAACGAAATACGTGCTATCAAGGTAACAGTGAATCAAAGAACGTAAGAGCAAAAGCTCATGTTAGAAGATATACATCGGAATAAGATTCCCCTCTCCCTGTGAAATAAGGTAGCAACAATACAACAAGAGGGTACATTAAGTTCCCCTATGGTTATTGAACAGAGAAAGGCCTCAGAACGATATTCTGTAAACAAAACTAGAGTAATAAGGCATCGACATAAAGACAGACAAGTTATATCACCACACCCATACAACACCGACAACAAGCGGGAAGGGACGGAGAGGGGGGGGGGAAGTGAAGGGAAAAAGAAAGAAGAAAGGGGGGGGGAGAGAAGAAGGAGAGAAACAAGCTCTCCCATCACACAACACCATAGGTAATTGAAGGGAAAAATGGGGGGGTTCAGAAAGAGCGCCAAGAAACCAGGCCAAAGGAATTTATCCATTTGCCAGGATACGAGCAATCAAA